>CM077647.1:104620109-104827609 GCA_039707465.1 Rhabdophis nuchalis | reverse complement strand
ACAACAAAGTTCAAGATGACTCTTGTTGAAGTAGGAACGCTCCGAGTTTGCTTCCCAGCCCACTCTACCACAATCTGATCACCTGTGTTGACAGCATATGGCGTATTGTGTGAATGAGTAGCATAATTGGGCAGAAATAGTTACAGCAACTTGAGTAGTCTTGTTGGGCACAGTAACCTGAATAGTCTTCTTGGGCACAGTAACCTGAATAGCCTTGTTTAAGATAACTTTGAATTTAGAAAAGTATATGTATAAACATAAGGAAATTAATTAAGCTTAATTGCACACTTGGTGTACTTTTTTTAATTTTCTGGCTAGGTCTTATTTTTTGGGGAAATGGTAGTATCCAGTGCTGCTTTTTTATTCTCCTTTTTGCTATGGTACAGCAACTTTCTATTTTCTCATAGGAATTAATAGCAGATGCTGATTTGAGATGGGATTTGCTGAGAAATACTCACTTTGTGTCTATAACAAAAGCATCTTAATAATAATAATAATAATAATAATAATAATAATAATAATAATAATAATAATAATAATAATAATAATAATAATAATAATAATAATAATAATTTTAATTTATAACCCGCTCTCTCTCCCCGAAGGGACTCAAGGCGGGGCACAGGGAATTTAAAAATACAAATAAAAACCACAAACATAATACAATATTAAAACGAATTAAACTAAAACCCTGCGCTAAAATTCCATATGAAAACTAAAACTAAGCCCCTAAAAGCCCTAAAAACAGTTTAGTTACCCCAGGCCGGCCAAGCAGAAGAAGTGTGTTTTTAATTTTTGACGGAAGGAGCGGAGGTCCGTGGTTGTTTTAATTTTGGGGGGGGAAGGTCGTTCCAGAGGGTCGGGCCCGCCACAGAGAAGGCCCTTCCCCTGGGCGTCGCCTGCTGGCATAGCCTAGTGGACAGCACCCGGAGAAGTCCCTCTCTGTGGGAGCGAATCGGCCGCAGGGATGTATGGGGAAGGATGCGATCCCGCAGATAGCTAGGTCCTGTGCCATGTCTTCTTGGTCAGTTTGAGATACAGGGCTACCTCTGACACTTCAGACTTTTATTTATTTATTTACACCTCAGTCAAGGAAATATAAGATCTATATGAAGAAAATGGAGCACTATTCATTTAAAATATTGCTGTTGAATATGTTTTCCTTATAGAAATACAGTACCAATTTCTTAAGCTAAATATTAAAAGAAAAATGAAACAGTGACTCCAACTTATAAAATTGTGTTGATTTTTCTCAGAGTCTTGCTTTCTCTAAATATATATGAGGCCGTCCTCATAAATATTGAAATTTAGTTCACAGAAGCATCACGTTTTCTATATTTCATTCTAGTTGTGTACAAGATATATACTTTGAACAAAGGTTATCAGAAATCAATCTTATAAGGGCTGCCTTTTTTAAAGAGAAACAATGAAAAAGAATACAGATAGAAAATATCAAGTTTCTTACCTGCTAATCCAATTGTTATTAGGCTATTAGCTGGAAAAAATAAAGGAAGTATCTATTAGAGTGCTATTATTCTAAAATACATTAAACTAATAATAACCTGATGACATTGTCTTAAATTTAAATCATGCAGATTTTAAGGAAAATTATGTGTAACCAGCTGGCTCCAACACAAAATATTTATGGTATCAAACTGGTGAAATGGGTTGGAAGAATATGATATCTATAAGGTGACCAGATTTCAACTTGACTAAAGCGGAACACCATCGATGAGGGGGGGGGGGCGCAGCGGCTTTTCTCAGCTCCGCAGCCGCTGCAGAGGCCATTTCGCCAACCACTTCCCTCACTGGCTGGGGGGCGCGCAGGCTAACCCCCTCCCTCCCTTCCCCCCCCCCAGCAGGGCACCTGCAGGTAGGCATCTGGTGGGGCGGCGGAGCAGGGCTGGGCGGGCGGCGGGTGCTCTGCACATGCTCAGAGGCGCGGGGCATGGGCAGGAACAGCGGGCTGGTGGGCAGGTGGAAGGGAAGGGCCGGCAAGGGAGGAGCCAGGCCCAGGCAGGCAGCAGGCGGCGGAAGAAGAGCCTGCCGGAGCCCACACGGCTCTGAACTTCTTTGCACCGCGCCGCAATGCGCTGAGAGCGGCGGGCCGGAAGCCCCACCACCGCCTGCCCGTTCCGCCATGGGCGCCCGGGACGAGCTGGGCAGGGAGGCGGCGGCGGTGGGGCTTCTATCCGGCTGCTCTCAGCGCATCACGGTGCGGCGCAAAGAAGTTCAGGGCCATGCGGGCTCCGGCAGGCTCTCCTCCCCCCCGCGGCCAAAAAGCGGGATATTTTTAAGAGGACGCGGGACGCGGGGCAGATGCTTGAAATGCGGGACTGTCCCACCAAAAGCGGGACGTCTGGTCACCTTAGATATCTAGTCCATTGCTAAATAACCTAACAAAAATGAAATTAGTATCAACCAAAAATAAAGAAGAGTACCCTCGACAGAGATAAGAACTTTAAGCTAGCAGGATTCCTATGAATTTCTTAATGGGTATGCATAATGTGTTGAGAAGAGTATAAGAATGCTACTGATTATATATCAGAGAGTAGAACTGCGATTCAGACACATGTCAGCCATTTGAGACAGAGCTGACAAAAGTCCCTTGACACATTTGGAAACCTGTACTTCAAACCTGTACTCTATCATATGGCTACATTTATAATTGAAAGGAAAAATCTTAACATTTACTAAATACAAAGGAATCGCATATAACTTCATGTTAAACAATATTTCTTCCTGCATTAAATGATGTTCTTCAAAACATAATGGAGGACCTGACAGAATTGCGAAGACAGCAAAACCACATTTAAATAGGAAATCAGTCAAAATATAACTGTTCAATCGGATTTTGGAATTATACGGTAACATTTTTTCTAGCTAAGGATTTAGTTAGATAAGCTTGAAAAGGAAAAGGAAAGCAAGTTTTCATGGGGGGAAATAAAAGCCTTTGCTAGTCAAAAGAGCAATATTGGTACAGAAGGCCAATAATGCTGTATTAAGCAACTTTATAATTAGACATATTTAACAAATAAGAAAAAGCATGGAAAGAAATCAATTTATATATTAATATATAATGATATTAATTTATACAAACAGATGCTGCTTTTTAATATCATTTAATTGATATATTACTATTTCTCTAATAAGTATTATTATAAACAATCAAGATAATGTTGAAATTCCCCTCTATTTTTATGGATATGAACTCCTATTCTTCCACTGAAAGCACTCTGAATTAAACATCTATTCAACCTGTCCAAGACTGAGTGGCTGTGGTTTCCGGCGTCATGATATAGTCAGCTGGTTCCATCTCTGACTATCGGGGGCAAGTCATTGGCCCCCGCGGATAGGGCTCGCAATCTGGGCGTCCTCCTGGATTCCCGGCTGTCATTGGATGACCATGTGGCAGCCGTGACCAGGGGGGCCTTTTATCAGGTGCATCTGATATGCTAGTTGCGCCCCTATCTAGATCGTGACGCCTTGCGCACGGTCACTCAAGCGCTCGTCACCTCCCGTCTGGACTATTGCAATGCTCTCTACATGGGGCTTCCCTTGAGGTGCACCCGGAGGCTCCAGCTAGTCCAGAATGCGGCCGCGCGGGGGATCCTGGGAGTGTCTCGATACTCCCATGTAACACCTCTCCTGCGCGAGCTGCATTGGCTGCCTGTGGCCTTCCGGGTGCGCTTCAAGGTGCTAGTAACCATCTTTTCTTTTCTTTTTTTATTAGAAGATTTTATGAAGATTACAGACAATTTCTCCCCCCCTCCCTCCCCCCTGCCCACAACCTCTTCCCCCCTCCCCAGACTTCCCAGAACAAGCACAGGGTATAACATTCACAAGCATAAGACTAAAATATCTTAACACAATAATACATACATATTATCCCTAGTTCTTTAACTCCTTATAACTCAAAACATCATAAACATAAACTACTTAAAAATATTTCATTCATATGCTATATAAACCTTCTTATTTGGATACTTTTTTTGCATATAATCGATCCATCTTCTCCATTCTAATATATATCTTTCATTTGAGTGGTCTTTAAGATACGATGAAATTTTTGCCATCTCAGCCAAATGCACAACTTTTAAGGTCCATTCCACTGTAGTGGGTGGATCTTGCTTCTTCCAATACTGTGCCACTAGCAACCTGGTAGCTGTTCTCAGGTTCAAAATCAACTTAGTTTCTATTGCTGTGCAATCCGTAACAATTCCCAACAGGAAAAACTGTGGTGTAAATTTAATTTTTTTCCTTAAAATATTTTGAACGATCCACCATATCTTTACCCAGAAAGCCTTAATTTTTTTACAGGTCCACCATATATGAAAATATGTGGCATCTTCACACTCACATCTCCAGCATTTGGGTTGTACATTTGAGTACATACAAGATAGCTTTTTTGGGTCTAGGTGCCATCTATAAAACATTTTATAGAAATTCTCTCTTAAGTTTTGGGCTTGTGTGAATCTTACATTTCTAACCCATATCTTCTCCCATGTCTCCAACATTATTGGTTCACCTATATTTTGTGCCCATTTTATCATGCAGTCTTTAACTAAGTCAGTTTCTGAGTCTATTTCCACCATTACACTGTACAACCTTTTTATGCGCATTTGACCTTTTATGTGCAGTAACCATCTTTAAAGCGCTCCATGGCACGGGACCTGGCTACTTGCGGGACCGCCTCCTACCACATACCTCCCTTAGACCTGTCCGCTCCCACAGAGTGGGCCTCCTCAGGGTGCCAGACAATGCCGACGGGTGGCCCCCAGGGGGAGAGCCTTCTCTGTGGCGGGGCCTGCCCTCTGGAACGACCTACCCCCCGACCTTCGTATCATCACGGACCTACACCTCTTCTGCCGGGCACTAAAGACACATCTATTTCAAGAGGCCGGCCTGGCTTAGTTTTAATGGATATAGTTTTAATTTGATTTTAACCCTTTTTCTAATCTAAATTTTAGCACAGACCTTAATTTAATTCATTTTTAACTGTTTTGTACTGCATTGTTTTATATTTTTATATTTCTGTGCACCACCCTGAGTCCCCTCGGGGAGATAGGGCGGTATATAAATTTGACAAATAAATAAATAAATAAATACTTTAAGATTTCAGTACCCCAAAGCCTAGTCCTAATTTCTTCTGCTCTGGAACAATAGCAACACCTTCAGTCTCTGAAAATTAGATCCGATAGCATATATGTGCATATTTCCATTTTCACATTAGAATGTAATCCCTCCTAGATATTATTTTCCTCTACTGTACATAATTTTATGGTATTTCATTATGGGGGTAAATTTTATAATATCTATTGAAAATAAAGAGGAGTAATCGATTTATTGTTCTGAAATTTCATTGACTGATGTGTGTTAGTTACATCTTACAGGATTTAAAAAAGAAAATCCATTTTGTTTATCTTTTCTGCAGTACTTGTTTGGATTTTGGGATTATGAAATGTACAAACAAAATCATTGTCCAAAGGCAGATAATGCGGATAATCATATCTAAAAAATAAGGCACAATTCTTCCCTTGAGAAAATAGAATTTATGCATACATGTTCTTTCATCTGCCATTATCTATTATAGTTTTCTAATGAAGAATCTTAGAACTGGTATGAATTCAGACCTCTGGGAAAGACTTTCTATGTAGGAAACATTGTTGTAATACAGAAATAATTTTAGTTTTTTTCATGCAACATATAAATAGCAAGAAAAAAAATCAAGGAAACAGTCAGTCCACTAAAGAAAGATGACAAGGAGGTAACAGACAGTAGAGAGAAAGCAGAGTTACTTAACTTATTCTTTACATCAGTCTTCACACAAAAAGAAAATATAGCCCAACCTATCAAACAAAATGTAATTGTAAAAGACAGATTAGAAATAAAAATTAAACAAGAAAATGATAATAGAACACCTGTCTAACCTTGATGGATATAAATCACTGGGATCTGATGGATTACCTCCCAGAACTCTGAAGGAGCTTGCAGATGTTATCTCAGAACCACTGTATCACATTTTTAAAAAATCTTAGAGCACTGGGGAACTACCCAATGATTGGAAAAAAGCTGATGTGGTTTCCATCTTCAAAAAAGGAAAAAATACAGACCCAGGAAACTACAGACCAATCAACCTGACATCAATACCTGAGAAGATACTGGAAAAGATAATCAAAAAACAGAACTGCGAACATCTAGAAATAAAGTTTTAACTAGAAGCCAGTAGATTTAATAAAAACAGATCATGCCAAACCAATTTGATTTCGTTCTTTGACAAAGTGATTAAATTAATAGACCAGTGAAATGCTATGCACGTAGTATACTAAGACTTCAGCAAGACATGCAAAGAAGTTAACCATAACCTACTTCTTGGTAAACTAGAAAAGTGTGGGATAGTCAGCAACACTAACAGATGGATTAGGTCCATGACGGAGAACCTATGGCACATGTGCCAGAGGTGGCACACAGAGCCCTCTCTGCGGGCACGTGATCAATCACCCAGCTCAGCTCCACTGAGCATGCACGTACACCTCCTGCCAGTCAACTGATTTTGGGGTCTCTGCTGCGCATGCGCAGGGTAAGGGAAAGCACGGGGGTGTGGCGTCACTCCACGACCCATTTTTGGTCCTAGGAGGCTGCAGGGAGGTCTACTAGGCCCAAAATAGGGTGTGGGGGAGGGCACGGTGCACATGCATGGGGGAAAGGGCAGTGGGGGCATTGTGTGCACATGTGCAGGGGCGGGGCACACAGGGGGGTCTTGCACACATTGCATTATGTGTGTGGGCGCTTTCAGCACACGACCACAAAAAGGTTAGCCATCACTGGATTAGGTGAAACCGGGCTCAAAAACAGTTACTGTGAGAGGGACCTTGGAGTTATAGTGGAGGATCATTTAAGTATGAGCCAGCAGTATGCAGCAGCAGCAGCCAAAAAAGCTAATACAATCCTTGTTTAAATAGAGGCATAGAATCAAAATCATATGAAGAATTATAACCACTTTATAATGCCTTAGTAAAGCCACACCTAGAATTTAGTTTTGGTTACCACATTACATAAAAGATATTGAGACTTTGGAAAAGTGCAAAAAAAAAAAAGCAACTAAATTACTAAAGGCCTGGAAACAAAAACATATGAAGAAACGGTTGCAGGATTTTGGTTTGCTAGTTAGCGAAAAGAAGGACTGGGGGAATATGCTAGCAGTATTCCAGTATTTAAGAGGTTGCTACAAAGAGGATGGGAGTGGCCTTCTTACTGAACCTGCCTTGTACCTTTCTCCAAGAGAGCTCATTTCTTGCAATGCTATGGAAGTCTCCTTTTCCATATCATACACAGCTTGGAGAAGGAGGCTTCCAAAGCACCTCTAGAGGAGGCTCAATTCTTGCAATGCTTTGAAAGCCTACTTTTCCAACTCAATTTGAATTCAATTTGAACTCAATTTACAATTTGAATCCAAAGGACTACAAGAACGGAGCCCACTCTTGAAGTTTGGAAGCATCTTTCTTCAAGGCTCATGGAATTTGGAGGAGGTAGTTACAAAGGATTGTAAGAATGTACCTTCTTTAAAGTTAAATTTTATTCATTTTCGATAACTTAAATATGTTGTGTCATCCAAGGCCACTTTATGCATTTATATTTATTTATATATTTTCAACTGCTGCATTTTGCAATCCTAGAAAAATGGGTTAATTCAACAACCAAATTAAACATATTTTAATATATAAGAGATTATTTTCAGATCAAATATGTATGAGATTATTTCTTTAAATATACTCCTGCAAAGAAGATGCATATGAATAATCGAACATGTTAGGACAGAAGAAATTAAGTTTGTTTCTCCTGACACAGCAAGGTCTTTTTTGAATCAAAATTAACGTGTAAATTACAGTAAAAAATAAGAACTCTAAAGACAACATGTTCAATATGTATTTTATGTGTCACATTGTTTAGCCCTTTGGTGCTGCTTTTGCTCTCAGTTGTCAGAGATTGGTTTATTTATTTATTTATTTATTTATTTATTTATTTATTTATTTATTTATTTATTTATTATCAAATTTATATCCCGCTGGTGGGACTCAGGGTGCTTCACAGAAGAAATAAAAACAGAATACATACAGTCATCATATAAAATAGAATTAAATTTAGAAAATCTGCGCTAAAATATGATTAAAAACTATTAAAAGTGTTATATTAAAATTAGATCATTAAAACTATGCTATGGTATACATGAAGAAAAGCTGGATTTACCAAACACTTTTTAGACTTAAGGCAGAAGAAAGCGCCAATAATGATTTATGCATCCATACATTCCTGATCTTTTGAAAAATTACCTGGGAAGAAATGTTCCAATAATAAAAAGAAAACAAACAGCTTCCACTGATTTTTAAATGTATATAAAGGTCATTATTTCAATATAGCAAAACAATGCACACATTTATTTAAAAATAAAAATAATTGTGTTCTGTTTAAAAGGCTTGTTTTGTTCATTAACTAATAGTCTGATATTATTTGACTTTTGAAAGAAATCAGCTTGTTGTGATAACAGTTGTGAGAACAATCCTAATGTGGTATGATAAGGCAAAAGAAACAAAACAAATGAAATTCACAGAGTAGAATAATAACATGATAAAACAAGGATGCTGGTATAAACAGAAGCCATTTTTATTATATTGCAATGAACAATGTAATTTACACAAATATATGAGTAATAGGAAGTAAGTCATCCAAGAAACAATGAGGAAAAATAAAATGGAACAGTAAAGAAAATAAATTTGATGATGTAAACCAATGGATCCACGTACAGTTTCATTACAGGATAAAAAATGAAGTAGCTGGAAAGCACATGCTTCTAGGAAGCTTAGCATTTTATTTTTAATCCTTGTGTGGTGGTAAAAGCAATATGTATTGCTGGGAATCTTATACTTACTGGGGTTTCCCCTATTTTCTCAAAACTCTGGGATCAAGGGGCAATAGCAACTAACTTGAACAGCTTTAAAGGACTGGATTTTTTTTCTAACAAAAGATATAGCAGGAATTATTAGTCTTAGAGATTCAGCTCTGATTGGATATAGCATATCATTTAGCAGAGGATACAAAAAGAGGATATTTCCACCTACTGTTTGTGAATACTGTACAACAGAAGAATTTGGTTATGAATTATTTTTAAGTCAAATTATTTGGACATGTATTATCATACAATTAAAAACACTCAATGCATGTTTTTAACTGTTTTGACCGAAACGAACAATAAATAAATATTTTTACTGAAAACAATTGGTAGCATTTAATTAAATAGTAGTTGTTTCAAATTTAGTAATCTGTTTATGCTAAAGTTGTTTAATACAGAATTTCCACTAAACATTTATAATGAGAATAAACAAAGCATTAAACATCCACAGGTTAATATATCTGAAACAATACAAAACAGCTACTATTTCTATTGTACTACAACTATAACTAAATGTAACATATTCTCTGTTTGACAGAAGCACCACAGACAATAACTTTTTCCAGAAATACTGCAGATGGAGATTTAAATGTTTTGCTGTAATAGACTGTCATTTTCTTTGGCTTCAAGCACAGAACATTGACTGCAGAGACAAGAGGATTTGGCACTCTAACAAGATTTTCAAATTTGAAGAAGGGGAAGATGTTGAAGAGGGGTTTGTTTTTTTATTGTAGGGGAAAATAAATGTTATCTATGATTTTGCCATTAACTAAATGAACCAGAAATTTGAATTGTTTATTATACCCTAGGTTCTTCAAACTCATTATTTTCACCTCAAGCATGATCATCCATCATGATTTTCAGAACACTAGTTTTCACAATTATTTCATAGTACTAAAGAGTTTCTAAAATAAATATGTGATAAGTGAGTAAAAATAAAAACAGTACACTAAATATTATACAGTATGTAAAAATAAATAATAGAAAATACTTTTCAAAGTTCAAAGCCTTTATTATCATTGTACATCATGTATACAATTAAATTGATTTAGCCTCTACTAAACCAAAACAGCTGTTTTTAAGCTGTTTTGTCTAGCTGGCTATACTTCTGCGTCTTCTGCCCAATGATAAAAGTGAAAAGAGACAATGGCCAGGGTGTGAATCATATCTAAGTATCTTCCTTACTCTACTGAAACAGCGAGATCTGGCCATGTCGTCCAGTGGTGTTAGGAGGCAACCAACAGTTTCTTGTGCCGAATTAATCATTCTGTCATGCCTTTCTGTCCGCGACTGTCAAACCAGCTTATCATACTGTTATACAGTACGTGAGGACACTTTCTATTGTAGACCGATAGAAAGAAGTCATCAGCCGTTGTTCCACCTGATTTTTCCGCAGGACTCTAAGAAAATGAAGTCTCTGTTGGGCCTTACTAACCACCAGGGATGTGTTGTTTTTCCAGGTGAGGTCTTCACTAATGAGCACTCCTAGGAATTTAAAAGAGGAAATCCTCTCCACATGGCCCCTCTTGATATACAGTGGGGCACATTCCTCTCTTTGCTTCCAGAAATCCAGCACCATCTCCTTTGTCTTGCTAGTGTTTAGATATAGGTTGTTTTTTGAACACCATGTGGATACCTTCTGGACTTCTTCCCTGTATGCTGATTCGTCTCCTCCAGTTATAAGCCTCAGCATTGTTGTGTCATCTGCAAACTTTATTATGATATTGGATGGATCAAATAATATGCAGTCATGTGTATATAGCAAGTACAGGTTGGGGATGAGCATAGTGCTGAGCTTCAGGGTGGAAGATGTAAAGGACCCAGCCCTTACTCTTTGTGGATGATCCATCAGAAAGTCTTTGATCCAGTCACAATTGAGGGGAAGGAAATTCAGGTCAATCAGCTTTTCAGTGAGAATGCCTAATAAGATGGTATTAAAGGCCTAGCTGCAGTCTATAAAAGCATTCTGACAAAATTCCCAGATTTCTCAAGATGTCTTCGTGTAATATGTAGAGCAGTGGCAACAGCGTCTCCTGTCAACCTGTTACTTCTATAAGCAAGCAGGTGTTAATCAAAATTTGGTGGAAGATAGGACCTGAGGTGTTGTAAGGCCAGTCTATCAAAGCACTTCATCATTATGGACATCAGTGCAATGGCTCTATAGTCATTCAGGCTGTTTATGACTGCTTTCTTCGGAACTGGGGTAATTGTGGCTACTTTCAAGCAGCTTGGGACTCTAGCCAGTTGCATGGAGATATTAAAAATCCTTGTTAGGACCCTTGTTAATTGGTCAATGCAAATTTTTACCACTTTCCCCAACACCCTGTCTTGTAACTCGGGCTTTAGATTTTCCTAGTAGTTTGCTCTCTGAGCTTGTCTCACTTAGTTTCTGAACATTTCATTACCAGACTAGATAACATCATCAGCAGGATTTTCTTGTCCTATTCCTCTTTAGCTTATATATGTCTTGTGTGCCAGTGAGGTCAGTTGGTTGAGTGGCTGGTTGTTTGCTTGGAGCTATATTTAAATTCTGAGCAGCTGATTGGTTCTCTTGTTGATTGGTTATTCAAATTGCCTAGATTCTTATGTATTCATATGTCAGATCTAAATCAATATGTTTGTTAATTGCTCCATTAGTAGAATACTAGGCTTCAATAAATTCATATGTATGGCGCGTGTTGGTAAGGCCAATGATTTTGTTGTTTCTCAATCTAACTGGTGGTGTTCATTGTCAATGTAGCTCAAGATCAGGGTTTTTTATTTATTTTTTAGCTACTAGTCATTGTTCATGAATCTTTGTTTTCAATTGCCTTCCAAATTTGTCCCACATAAAACAGTAGGAAAATATTGGTACAAACTGTTTTACATTGCCTAAAAGAAATTAAATCAGGTTTGTTATACTCAAGAAAACAGCTTATTTTTCATTTATTTTTTTATTTTTATTTACAAACGTGTAAAATACACACACAAAAAACAGACATAGACCATATTTACACAATAAAGTACAAACAGGAGCTTCCTGTTCTTTCTACTAGCAATTGTCAATCGATACCCCTCACCTTATATTATTTCTCCTTATATTATATTTCATTTGAATTTCAACATTCTCACCCTCTTATTTTATTCATAACTATTTTTGAGTTTTGTTGTATTCCTTCATTGGTTCTTGTTTCCATCCATCCACCGATACCATTTATCCCATATCTGGTAGAATTCTGATTCTTCTTTTCCCTGGATTTCTTTAGTTAATTTGTCCATTTCAGCACAACCCATAACATTTGTTGAGACTATGGCTTAGGACTTAGGACCTGGGTACCTACGAGATCGCCTTCTGCCACCGAGAGCCTCCCACCGGCCCGTACGCTCCCATAGAGAGGATCTCCATGGTGCCGTTGGCTAGACAATGTCAACTGGCGACACCCAGGGGGAGAGCCTTCTCCGTGGGAGCACCTGCTCTCTGGAACGAATTGCCCCCAGAATTAAGAACTAGCCCTGACTTACGCACCTTCCGCCACAGTCTCAAAATCTTTCTCTTTCAATAAGCCGGGCTGGCATAAAGCATGTTTTTTAAATTTTAAATTTAAATTTTTATTATTTTAATTAGGGTTAGTTTGGGTTTTTTACCACGTTTTGGCCAATATTTTAATGATGTTTTTTAATTATGCTTTTTAATAGCTTTTTCTAACTTTTATATATTTGTTTTTTATTTTGGCTATCCACCGCCCTGAGTCCTTCAGGAGTAGGGCGGTATAAAAAACCAATAAACCTAAACCAAACCTAAACTATAGGCTCCTAGCAAGTAACAGCACTTAACTGACTATATTTAGTATTTGTATTTGTATTTATTGAATTTATACCCCGTCCTTCTCCAAGCGGACCCAGGGCGGCGCACAGGAACATTAAAAACATACAAACATATAAAACTTTTTTTTTTTTTAAACTTAAAACCTGTCTTGGAAGCTAAGGAGAATTAGGCTTTGAATGTGAGATGAGGTATGATGAAGACACACAAAAATTGCATGAACATGTTAATGAAGTCATAAAGAGAGATTCAAATCGAATAAATGAATAAAGTATAATTCAAAGTGGATTAAATCAATTTGGATTAAAAGGTATCATCTATACTCTTATTACTGTTTACTTAAAAGGAATTAAAAATATGTAATATCAAACTTATATTAGAATAAAACTGTCTCTGTAACTACTGTATTTTTCAGTGTATAAGATGCACTCCCCCCCACCCAAAAAAAGTGGATGGAAATGTCTGTGTGTCTTTTTTTTATATTGAAAGAGTTTTATTGGATTTTTACAATTTTTCCAAAAGGGAAAGGTAAGGGTTACAGAAACATTTTGAGAACTTTTGTGTCGGGATCATTGGCCCTTCCAGGGCTTCACAATAAAACATTAAGAAATACATTTTTCAAAGGTACTACGAGATGAAAATAAGTGCATACATCCTAAATTCTCAATTCTATGCTGGCAGTCATATACAAACATCCAGATAACAAGGTTATAGTATATTAATAAAAAAACAAGCAAAGTCATTTTTTTGATCTAAGTCTCTTGGCAATTGTATCTTCTTTTTCTCCTTCCTGGCCCCCAGCGGGCGGGGCCGTGGCCCCCCCTGCCCCCCCTGAATCTTCCCCCAGGACTGAGGAATGTTTCTTTAAAAAGGCTTCCGCCTCAACAACTGTTTTAATCCTAACTCTCCCTCCTTCCCAGAACACCAGCATCCCTTCCGGCATCGCCCACTTAAACCAAATCCCGTGGTCAAACAATTTTTTGGATAGGAAGGAATACTTCCTTCTCATCTCTCTAATCTTTTTTGGGATCTGCTTCAAGATGACGACCTCCTTTTGTTGGTAAATTAATGGGCCCCCTCTCTGCGCCTTCAAAATTCCCTCTCTGGTTGACCTTCTAACAAATTTAATGTGTATCTCTCTGGGTACTTCATTTATCCTGGCATATGCTGAATTTATTCTGTATACTAGGTCAATGTCCCCCCTGATCTCATCTTTAGGTTTATGTAAATAGTCTGCTAAAATTGTACTCATGAGTTCAGGGAGACATTCACCAGCCTCTTCAGAAATGTTCTGAAATCTTAAAAAATATGACATCCTTTCAAAATCCATCCTAGACATATGCCCAGTTAGTTCTCCAACCTCACTATTAACATTTTAAAGCTCTCCCTTTGCCCCAGCCAGCCCCCCTTCCAGCTCCTCAGTCTTCTGTGTGTTCTCCAGCACTTGTTTGCCCCAACCAGCCCCCCTTCCAGCTCCTCAGTCTTCTGTGTGTTCTCCAGCACTTGCTTCCGTGTTTCCAAAAGATCCTTCTTGAAGCTGCAGTTATCTTCTCTCAAGGCTTTAATTTCTTGCACCAAAACTTGCAACACTGTCTCCAAAGAAGACATCCTTTGTTCCAAACCTGCCAATTCTGATTTTTGTGCCATGGTAAACTGTTAAAGTCAGTGCCACTAAAATGGCGTTTTTTGGGTGGGGCCGTTGAAGCAAATCAGGAGGAGAAAAGTCCAAATCAGGGTTAAAAAGTTCAATATCCAGAGAAAAAACACCTTTCACAATCAATAGTTGTAGCAGAGAAGGCACTCCAGGGGTGGAATCAATTAATCCAGAAATTTCTTCATTAATAGAGAGAGGAAGTCCCAATCACAAAGAGATGTTGGTAATTTTCCATAAGTGAAATAGTCATTCAAGAACAAGGGGCAGCCATCTTCCACCGCCCAAACTGAAAGCCAGCAGGAGAAAGTAACAAAGGAAAAATTGTTTCAAGCCAGCCGGACTTAGATACATTTTGAAGAAACAAGCCGCAAATCACTTTCGCTTGCTTCAAAGCCGTCCAGATAAGAAACGTCCGCTTCCTCACAACGAGGAGCCATTTCCAAGCGCCGCTTTAATTCCGAGGGGGGGTTTAACAAACAAACACCCCCCTCCACATTCTTTCAGTCCAGGCTGCCAGCAAAAAACATTTTAAAGTCACTCACTCTCCACCTCGCCGCCAAAGTCCCGGAAAGCCTTCCGACCCGATCACTCAGCTCTCTCCAAATTCATCGTGCGTTACCGTCCTCCATTGGCAAAGGGAAAAAAACCCCCGCAGCATGCCTCCTCTCACCTAGACCGAAGACAAGGGCCATTTTCCCGCTGCCGCTAAGAAAAACAAACCCAGGCAAGCCAGCCTTAAGGAAGGACCCCAAAAAAGGGGTGCCTCGCCCCCGATGGGGGGCAGAAAAAAGAACAAAATGGCAGACGAGTCCAAGACTCGTCCGTTGCCGCTGGAAGGCGGAACCGGAAGTCGAAATGTCTGTGTGTCAGCAAATGTTGCTGAAGCCCTGTCCACCCACCAGCCCCTACCCTTTGGCCTCTGCCTCCCAGGATTTTGCCTCCTCGCAGCAAACAGCCTGATCAGCTTCAGCACAGCCTGATTTAACATGAGCAGCTGATTGGCACTCAGATCTTCCTCCTGGAATACCACCTATCAGCTGTTCCAGGCTGCGGAAATCACTACCGCCCATTGCCACCATTGCTGCCCATTGCCGCTGCCACCTATCACCACCTCCATGCGCCCCATTTTTGGTCTCCAGCAATAGGCGGCAGCATTGATGGGTGGCAACTGTGGTGATGGGCAGTGGCGATCCCCACAGCCAGGAACAGCTGATAGGCGGTGTCCCAGGAGGCAGATCTAACCACCAATCAGCTATTCATACTAATTCAAGCTGTGCTAAAGCTGACTAGGCTGTCAGGGTCAAAGCGGAGGACAACCCTGTTGCTATGGATAAGACACAGCTCCTCCCTGACCGACAGGGCTGCCAGCTCCGACACTCTCTTTGCCAAGGTAATGGCGACAAGGAAGGCCGTCTTCAAGGAAAGGTGTTAAATGGAAGAAGACTGCAGAGGTTCGAATGGAGGCTCCCATAAGGCCCTGAGAATGACAGCAAGCTCCCAGGACAGATAATGGTGAATAACCTGCAGTCACAGGTTCACTGCCCCTTTGAGGAAGGCCCGAACACTGGGATGATGGCTAAGTGGTGGCGAAGTCTCTATGGAGAAAACAGTGGCTAGTGCCGCAACCTGGGGCCACAAGGTGTTTGGTGCCAGTCCTTTGTCAAATTCCTCTTGGAGGAAGTCCAGTATGTGAGGCAAGGACACAGAAAGATGTGCAAGTTGATGCTGATTGCACCAAGTGCAAAAGGCCGACCATGTAGCCCCATTGATCCTCCTGATGGAACGTCACCTGGCTGCCTGGATGGTAAGAATAATCTCAAGAATTTGGCTTGAGTCAGGAGGCCCTCTCAAGTGCCAGTAGGTTAGATTGAGCCACTGAGGCTCTAGGTGTTGTATGGCTATCTGGCTGAGAGAGACCAAGTCCCGCTGAATTCTCCAGGGCTGGCTGATGGAGAGGCTGGAGAGGTCGGCAAACCAGGTTCTTTGTGGCCAGTAAGGGGCCACCAGAAGAACCTCCACTTGTTCCATCAGGATCTTTCTGATCACTCTGGGTAGAGGAGGCAGCAGCAGGAAGCTGTAAAGTAGGCCCATGGCCAGGGGGAGTTGAGACCATCCCCCCTCCACTTGAGGCGAATGATACCTGGTGAAGAAGCGGGGAAGATGGGTGTTCTCTGGGGTGGCGAAAAAGTCAACCAGAGGGGTGACGAATTTGAGACACAGGCGCCGGAAGAGGTTCAAGTGGAGACGCCACCCCAATGGGTCCAGAGTGGCTCTGCTTAACCAGTCCGCCCAAACGTTGTCTATCCCGATATGTGTTCCGCTGTTATGGAACTCAGATGACACTCTGCCCATCTTCCCAGTGCATCCACCTCCATCATCAGTGTGCTGGACCTGGTGCCACCCTGGCGATTTATGTGCGCCTTTGCCACTACGTTGTCTGTCTGGACAAGGACATGGCATCCCTGCAGATCTGGCTGGAGCTGGCGTAGAGCAAGGTGAACCGCCGTCAACTCTAACCAACTGATGTTGTGGGCCAGCTCACAGGCGGACCACCTGCCCTGCACTACCCTGTTGTTGAGATGAGCTCCCCACCCAAAGAGGCTGACGTCTGATGTGAGAATCATCCATTTTTACCATTTTTACCATCTATTTATTTTTATCATCTATTTATTATCTTTTAACATCAGATTTGTTTTATATGCTCTTCCTCTGCTTTTAATTGGACTTGCTATTTACCAACTTATGATGCCTCCCTTTTAGAGCCAGGATTGTTTTATATGCTATCGTATTCAAGGACAGATCTCCTCTGTCTGCGAGAGTCTCCCTTCTCGCAGCTGTGGCCCCCCTGTCTATCTGGGGCTCACCTTGAGGATGGGTTGTTGAATCCAGAGAGGTGGGCAAGATGCAAGCTCATGGGGTTTCTGGGTAAATTTTTAATTCGACTTTTAGGGGGTTCCAGGGAGGAGGGGAGGGTCAGTCAGGCGGGGAGACAACAAGTTATAGGGCCGGCCGGCGGAAGTAGGGAAACGGAGGAGGGGGGATCGTTCCTATAGAGGAATTTTCCATCAGATCGGTCCTGGGGAGGGGCAGGGGCGGGGGGAGATGGGGTGGACATTACCTGTTGGAGGACCGTGGCCGCTGGTTACGGGCGATCATGTGCTCCAACCCCCCATGCTCCCATCGCAGGCTAGGAGGTCAAGGACCACAGAGCCGGGGCCCTAGGCTGATGTTATGCAACGCCAGGTCCGTGGTACAAAAAGCCCCCCTCATCCATGACCTTGTGTCAGAGGGGGACCCGGACCTGGTGGGTATAACGGAAACCTGGTTGGGCCACGAGGGAGGATTACCCCTCGTAGAAATGTGCCCACCAGGCTACCAAGCCTTCCATCAGCCTAGGGCCCTAGGTAGGGGTGGGGGTGGGGTGATTATGGTTAGGGAAGGTCTTGAGCCGAAGGAGACCACGATCCCTCAGACGACCGGGTCTGAGTCCCTCCTCGTGAAGTGGGGCCTAGGGAGGCAGTTGGGCGTGTTAGTTGTATACCTGGCTCCTCACTATGCAACAACAGCCCTGCCCGAGCTCCTAGAGGTAATAGCCAAGGCGGCGGTTGAGACCCCCAGACTACTGGTCATGGGGGACTTCAACCTGCCGTCAGTAGGCGAAACCTCTGGTGCAGCTCGGGAGTTCATAGCTTCCATGACAGCCATGGACCTGACCCAGGTAGTTTTGGGCCCTACCGACGAGGGTGGACACACCCTGGACTTAATCTTCGTCTCGGGACAGTGGAGTAGTGATCTGGGAATCAGGGATTTAGCCATCACACCCCTGTCATGGACAGATCATGCTCTCCTTCGTCTGGACTTTCCGATCGCCGCACTTCCCCACGGGGAGGCGGAGCCTGATATTCCTATATGGTTCTGCCCCAGGCTCCTGATGGACCCGGTAAAGTTCCAGAGGGAGCTTGGGCCAATTCCTGTGGACTTGCCCCGCGACTCGACTGAGGACCTAGTGGCCACATGGTTAAGTGCGGCCACGGGGGCCTTGGATCGAGTCGCGCCCTTGCGGCCTCTCTTGCGGCGACGAACCACCCAGGCTCCTTGGTTCACCGAGGAGCTTAGGGAGATGAAACGCCACAAGAGACGCCTAGATAGCAGATGGAGATCCTCTCGCTCCGATGCCAACCGAACACTAGTGAGAACCTATATTAGGACTTACTTAGTGGCGATAAGGGTGGCCAAACGTGAGTATTGTGCCACCCTTATTGCATCCGCAGATAACCGCCCTGCCGCCCTGTTTGGGGTGACCCGCTCCTTCCTCCACCAGAGACCGTGGGAAGCCCTTTACAGGATCGAGCAGAGGAATTTGGGATTTATCTGCAGGAGAAAATCACTCGGATTCGGAATGAGCTACCCTCCATCGAGCGTGGTCCAGTCGGTTTGTCCTAGGCTGTTCTTGAGACACCATCCTGGGAAGAGTTTGACTTTGTTACTACCGAAGATATGGACAGATTGTCAAAGAGACTTAAGGCTACCACATGTTTATTGGACCCATGTCCCTCCTGGCTTGTACTGGCATCCTGGGAGACGACACGAGGCTGGCTCCAAGGCATTGTCAACGCATCTTTGAGTGAGGGGTCCTTGCCTGCCGTCTTGAAAGAGGCGGTAGTAAGGCCCCTCCTCAAGAAGCCGTCCCTGGATCCAGCATTATTAGAGAACTATTGTCCCGTCTCCAACCTCCACTTTTTAGTGAAGGTTGTTGAGAGTGTGGTGGCTCAACAGTTTCCGCGACACTTGGAGGAAGTTGATTATCTAGACCCGCGCCAGTCCGGCTTCCGACCCGGGCACAGCACCGAGACGGCATTGGTTGCATTGGTTGATGATCTCTGGAGGGCGCGGGATAGAGGATATTCCTCTATCCTAGTCCTATTAGACCTCTCAGCGGCTTTTGATACCATCGACCATGGTATCCTATTGCGCCGACTGGGGGGGTTGGGGCTGGGAGGCACCGTTTTGCGGTGGTTCTCGTCCTACCTCTCTGGTCGGTCGCAATATGTGTTGGCAGGGGGGCAGAGGTCGGCCTCGAGGCCCCTCATATGTGGGGTTCCTCAGGGGTCGGTCCTCTCGCCCCTACTGTTCAACACATATATGAAGCCGCTGGGTGAGATCATCCGTGGTTTTGGGGTGGGATATCATCTGTATGCTGATGATACTCAGTTGTACATATCCACCCCAGACCACCCCAACGATGCCGTCAAGGTTATGTCCCGGTGCTTGGAGGCCGTACGGATCTGGATGGGTGGTAACAAACTCAAGCTCAACCCGTCCAAGACTGAGTGGCTGTGGCTTCCGGCGCCCCGGTTCAGCCAGATTATCCCAACTCTGGCCATTGGGGGCGAAACACCGGCCCCCGTGGAGAGGGCGCGCAATTTGGGTGTACTCCTGGATTCGGCTTGGAGGCCGTACGGATCTGGATGGGTGGTAACAAACTCAAGCTCAACCCATCCAAGACTGAGTGGCTGTGGCTTCTGGCACCCCGATTCAGCCAGATTACTCCAACAGCGGCCCCCGTGGAGAGGGCGCGCAATTTGGATGTCATCCTGGATTCCGGGCTGTCCATGGAGGACTGTGTGGCGGCCGTGGCCAGGGGGGCGTTTCATCAGGTATGCCTGATGCGCCAATTGTGCCCCTTACTGGACCGGGCTGCCCTGCGCACGGTCACTCAAGCACTTGTGACATCCCGACTCGACTACTGTAATGCTCTCTACATGGGGCTTCCCTTGAGGTGCACTCGAAAGCTACAGTTAGTCCAGAATGCAGCCGCGCGGGTGATTACAGGAGTGCCTAGACACTCCCATATAACACCAATCCTGCGCGAGCTGCACTGGCTTCCTGTGGTCTTTCGGGTGCGCTTCAAGGTTTTGACGACCATCTTTAAAGCGCTCCATGGCTCGGGGCCTACTTTCATGCGAGATAGTCTCCTGCCCCATACATCCCTTAGACGATACGCTCCCACAGAGAGGGCCTTCTCAGGGTGCCGTCCATCGGCCAATGCCGACTGGCGACACCCAGGGGAAGAGCCTTCTCTGTGGCGGGCCCTGCCCTTTGGAACGACCTACCCCCTGAACTTCGCACCATCTCCGACCTCCGCCTCTTCCGCCAGTGTCTAAAGACACATTTGTTTCATCTAGCCGGCCTAGCGTAACCTCCATAATGACTATTTTAGACAGTTTTTAAATTTTGGGGATTTTGATTTGGTTTTAGCGCAGGATGGTTATCAAATAAGTTTTTTAATTTTTTTACTTGATTTTGTATGTATTTTTAATTTCCTCTGCACCGCCCTGGGTCCTTTTGGAGAAGGGCGGGGTATAAATTTAATAAACAAAATAAACAAATTCGCTTTGGTTCCCAGAACAATGAGCCATTCGTCAATGCCAGCATTAGCCACCACCTGAGGGAGTGTAGAATCTTCAGGGATAGACATACGCAGGTTCTGGAGTTGCTGGCATTGGCTCTCTACGATGGGAGGAGAAGCCATTGCAACTCGCTTGTGTGTAGTCTTGTCTAGGGAACAATTGACAGGCAAGAAATCATTTTGCCCAGCAATGGCAACAGAAGGACCATAGGTATGGTGGGAGACCACTGGAACTGCCGTGCCATCTTCTGGAGGCTGTTGATGTTATCCGGTGACAGTGACACGAGACAAGATGAGGTGTTGATCACCCCCCCCCCATATGTAGCACCTCCGTGGAAGGAGTCAGATGGCTTTCTTAGTGGTTGATGGAAAAGCTGTGATACTGCAGGGAGTCTATGGTGTTTCGCAGATCCCACAACACTTGTCTCCAGGACGACGACTGTATCAAAATATTATCTAGATAGCACTGCAGATGAAAGGGGCACTTTTGGAGGTCTGCCACCACTGCGGCCAGTATCTTGGTGAAGACCCTTGGGGTGGATGACAAGCCAAAGGGGAGGGCTCAATACTAGCAATGCCAGCCAGCATAATAAAACTGCAGGAAACAATGGTGGTCCAGTCTTATCGGAATGTGGAGATAGGCCTCCTTCAAATTGATGGATGTCATCAGGTCCCTGGGCGAAGGCAGCCCAGGATTGACTGGAGGGACTGCATCTTGAATTTCTTGTAAGCAATGTGATAGTTGCGCTTCTTTAAATCCAAGACGGCCCTCTACCCTCCTGAGCTTTTTGGCACTAGAAAGAGGATGGAGTAAAGCCCCCTCCTCTCTTGACCCAGGGGAACTGGTTCTATGGCCCTGATTTCTGTCAGATAGTGAATCTCTGCCTCCATGATCCCTCTCTTGATGGCACACCTGGGGGTGGGGCAACAAATAAAATGGTGGGGGGAGGAGAAATGAATCTAGAGTGAAGCCTAGCTTCACTGTTTGCAATACACACGCATCTGACGTTGTCTCCCAACGATCTGCAAACAGTTGAAGCTAACCTATGGGAATCTGAGAATGGTGGTAACCTATGGGAATCTGAGAATGGTGGTCATTTGTTGCAGCAGAAAGGCTTATTGGCCTGTGCTCCACTAAATGGGCACCTAGGGTAGGGCTGGTGATGACTCCTGTCTCTGAACGGCTGCCTGTCCAAGTTACGATCAGAACCTTGGCCATAGTTGCATTGGAAGGAGGTAGAAGAGGAGGCATGGGGCTGCGACTCAGACGCGCGAAAGATTTGCTTACGAAAGGAAGAAGTCCTACGGTCTGGTTTGCGAAACACCGAAGGCATAACCTTTTTCTTGTTCTTATTCTCAATAAGGACAGAGTCTAAGGCATCTCAGAACAATTTGGCCGCTTTAAAGGGAGCAGACACAAACTTCCATTTTGATCTCACATCCGCGTTCCAATGGCAAAGCCACAAAAGGCGGCACGAGGTAATGTTAGAGGCCATTGCTTTGGAAGCGAATTTTGCAGCATTAAGGGATGCGTCTGCGGTATATTCGGCTGCCGCCATGATCTTGTTAACATCTTGGCGGAGTCTAGAATCGCCCTGGGAAGATGGGTGAGCAACTGGCATAGCCTGGCAATAGAATCTCTACTGAAAAAGGAGACCGAGGTAGAGGTCCTAATGGCCCAAGCCTCAGCCTGATGAGTTTTATGGCAGGATCGCTCAGTCCGTTTATATTCCACTTTAAGACCCTCCAACAAATCAGGGAGCAGGAACTAAATCCTGAGACTGAACAGATTCATCGAATAGCCCACTGCTAGGATCATCAGGGTCGGTAGACGCCTGAGAAGAGGTGGGGGCCTGAGAACTAGAGGGGGTAACATCCATATGAGTGATGACCTTGGCCTTGTAAAGAATAGATTTGAATAGCGAAGGCTTGAACAGGCCCATGAAGGCAGGCTTATCCGCCACCATCCCCTTGTTCTCAGATAAATCTAGTTCTGCCAGATCCTCTCCCTCCAACACCGTTTCGGCACTAACTACTGAGGAAAGAGGTGTGGAAGGTCTGGGGGGGGTTTAGACTTACTCTTGGATACCTGGCTGGGTTTATCAGCACATTCCTTAAAGCCCTGGCCGATGCCCTGCAAAATCACGGAAGCAATAACCTCCCTCATCTCGGCTGAGTGATGGTCCCTGGTCCTCCACCGGGTGGGTCCCTGGCCTGGGAGTAGCTCACACTGACGGGGAAGGGATGAATGGGACATCTTCCTCCGCTACCCCACAATCAAACAAGTCCAGACCACCCCCAATTGAGGGAGAAGGGGACTAGACCCTGCATAGAAGTGATCCAATGAAAAGCCCCAGGTGTCTCCTCCACAGAAGGAAGGAGGTGGTGCAGGCTGTGAGGGACCCTGTCTCCCTGGGGACTCCGGTGGGTCTGCATGGTGGATCTGAGCCACCGTGATGGTTTGCCTTTGTGCCTTGTCAAATTGGTGGTCTAAAGCCTTCTGACACCTGGCATCCACTTTGTCCTGGCCTGATGTGTCCTTCCTGACATAGGGGCCCCTGCTTTTTTATAGCCTCCCTGGCTGTCCTGCCTGCCTTCTACTATAGGGCCTGTCCACCCAATTGGAGGGGCCTTGCTCAGGAACTTCGGTGATAGAATTTTCCTCCATGCTGCCTGACAAGCTGGCAGCCGAGACTGATTCGCAGTGGAGCCCTAGGTGCAGGTCGGTGCCCTGAATGCCCAATGGATTTGGGGGCTTCGGCAGGAAGATTTTTACTGAGCCCGTGCGGCCACGGCAGGCAATTGGGGAGGAAAGGGACACTCCGTTGGTCCAGTGAGTAAAGGGGAATATGCGGTGGAAGGCCTGTGGAGGATGGCAGCCGCCAAGCCTCTGAACGCCCAAGCACTTGCCCAAAAGATTGCCGCAGGAGAGTAGAATGGATCCTCTAGTCCTGGTGCTCTGGCAGCAATGTGCGGTGACGGTTGATTTGGGCAGAAGAAATTTCACTCACAAAGTGGCCACTGTCCTCATCCTAGACTGCCATGCCCAGAGACAACATGTTGCGTGGCTCCAACAGACAAATGGCCACTTTCGCACACTTCTCTCGGGGCTCATCATGACTGGTGCCGACGATTCTCCCTATGCCAGACGGGCTGCCAAGGATTTGGACAGTCCAGCTGGTGAAGATCAGAGGTGATGAACCTTTGGCAGAGCCGACAGCTCCCTGGGAGGCAGAGAAGTGCACCGCTCTTTGCAAAGTGAAGACCGCCTCCTCAGGGCAAGGCAATCAAGAAGATGTTGGAAAGCTAACTAACTAAGAAGGAAGGTAAAATAACAAAAAAAGGCTAGCTAAGGAGATTAATTGCAATTAGAATAGCTAAGTTGTCACACGTCCAATGGGCTTTAGACTGAATTGAAAAACTGAGGATCAAGGGAAACGGAAGGCGTGACCAAAGATTTTCAATCCAGTCCTTGGGCAATGGAACAGAATTTAACCCTTGCTTGGACACTCCAAGCAGTGCACAGGAGAATCTGAAAATCTGAAAGCCCCATTCTCCCACTGTTAAAGTTTACGGCCTGAGAATTTAGAGTGTGCTTCTGAAGCTCTTGCTTGACCCACCATGCAGTTGCAGGCTATAAGGAAACAAGGAAAATGCAACAATAGCCAAATGAAAGATCAAGTTATACCCTAATATCAAAGAAAGTGGTACTAAAGAATACTCAAACTATTGAATAAATGTATTTGCATGGAAATAAAATAATATATAAGATTGTCAATAATAAATAAAGTGCTAGATATACAAGCTGGATTCAGAATAGACATTGACAGCCAAGATCATTTTTCCATGCCTTTCAGCGGAAATGGCAAGAGAATTCCAAAAATTATTTGTGAATTATACAAAGAGTTTTGATTGAGCAGATCATTGCAAATTGATGAACATAACTTCAAAAGAACAAGCATACCACATCATCTGTCTATTGAACAACTTGTATGACAAGGCTGCAATTGTCAGAGCAGAATACAGAAAAAGTAAATTACTGATAGTTTTACAGTCACTATATTTAATTTTTAAACAGAATATATCAGAAAAAATGATGCACTACAAAATTTAGAAATTATAATTAAATTTGCTATTTTAGAAGCATCTTATATCACTTTGATGATTGGATGTAAGGAAGCAGGGTAGATAAAAATCGACAATTCTTTTTAAAAAAATAAAAAATGAATTTTTGATTTAAATCAGATTTTTTTTAATCAAATGCTTTTGGAGTAAAAATCTATCTAAAGATAGTTTTCTAGTTAAGATACATTAATAATTCAGTTTATTCAGCATGAAATAGAGTTAGTTATGAGGCTGTATATTCTGCAAAATTTACAACTCATTCAAAGAATCCAAGCTCTGCAAGTTAAATAGGAAACCTTCTGTTGTATCCTCGAAGCTCAGACCGGCTAGCATTGGTAACTGTTGGAAGCGCTCTGATCGGCTGCAACGCGCCTGCCAGCTGACGGGACAAAAACAGCCTTCCGATTGGTTCTCCATTTGGCAAGCAACTGTATAAATAGCTGTCAGACGGAGATTGTTTCTAAGTCGCGTTCTGTGTTAATAAACTAGTGTTGGAACAAATCGGTCTCCAGACTATTCCCTCAGGGCAAACATAAAACTGGCGATGAGGATGGGATACACTCGGTTTCTTTAGATGACGATTTTGCCAAGTTAACACAGGAGTTTGCCGATGTTTTTGACTCGGCTTTAAGAAAATATACAGGCACTCCAATTTCACTCAATCTTGACCCTACTGTGGCTCCTATACGGCTTAAGGCACGCCGGGTTCCTTTTGCATTGAGGGACAAAGGTAGATGCAGAATTAGATAAATTGGTGGCCTAGGGGGTATTGGAGCCAATAGATCATGCGAAATGGGAAACACCCATTGTAATGCCCCTTAAAGCAGACGGCTCTATTAGGATCTGTGCCGATTTTAAATCAACTTTGAATAAGGCACTGCAAGCTCATCCATATCCTGTCCCCGTGGTTCAACACGTATTATATTCCTTAGGTAATGGAAGGGTTTTTGCCAAGTTAGACTTAGCCCAAGCTTATCAACAGCTGCCCGTGGATGAGGAGACTGCGCTTGCACAGACCATCATTACTCACCGCGGCGCTTTTAAATGCCACCGGTTACAATTTGGGGTCAGTGTTGCTCCTGGGCTTTTCCAGAGTTTAATGGAGCGCTTGCTCCATGGACTACCTGGAGTAATACCATACTTTGATGACATACTTATTGCAGCCCCTTGCAAAGCGGATTAGGTCGCCACCTTAAGGACCATATTTTCCAGGTTCCGGAAGGCTGGGTTAAAACTAAAGCGTTCAAAATGCCAAATAGGGGTGTCAGTCGTGGAATTTCTGGGCTATCTCATTGATCAGCAGGGCATTCATCCCACTCCCACTAAAGTAGCTAATGCCGCTACACCTTACATTATTTTTTTATTTATTTATTTATTTTATTAAATTTATACCCCGCCCTTCTCCTTGTTAGGACCCAGGGCGGCGCACAGGCATTATTTAAGAACACAAAATACAATAAATATCTATTAAAATGTATTAAATTAATAAACCCGTGCTAAAACCCAATATTAAAACCCTTGCCAATTATAAATTATTTTCTTAAAAAGTCAGAAATGGGGGCTATCCTAGGCCGGCTTGTTGGAATAAATACGTCTTAAGACGTTGGCGGAAGAGGCGGAGGTCCGAGATAGTACGGAGGTCGGGGGGTAGGTCGTTCCAGAGGGCCGGGCCCGCCACAGAGAAGGCCCTTCCCCTGGGTGTCGCCAACCGGCATTGCCCCGTCGACGGCACCCGAAGAAGACCCTCTCTGTGGGAGCGGATCGGACGAAGGGATGTATGGGGCAGGAGGCGGTCTCGTATATAGCTAGGCCCCGAGCCATGGAGCGATTTAAAGATGGTCATCAGCACCTTGAAGCGCACTCGAAAGGCCACAGGCAGCCAGTGCAGCTCGCGCAGGAGAGATGTTACGTGGGTTTGCCTTGTGGCACCCATAATCACCCGCGCGGCCGCATTCTGTACTAACTGTAGCCTTCGAGTGCACCTCAAGGGGAGCCCCATGTAGAGAGCGTTACAGTAATCCAGCCGGGATGTCACGAGCGCTTGAGTGACTGTGCGAAGGGCTCCCCGGTCCAGTAAGGGGCGCAACTGGCGTATCAGGCGTACCTGATAGAATGCCCCCCTGGCCACGGCCGCCACATGGTCCTCCATGGACAGCCGGGAATCCAGGAGGACGCCCAAGTTGCGCGCCCTCTCCACGGGGGCCAGTTGTTCGCCCCCAATGGCCAGTGTTGGACTTATCTGGCTGAACCGGGGTGCCGGAAACCACAGCCACTCGGTCTTGGCCGGGTTGAGCTTGAGTTTGTTACTACCCATCCAGATCCGTACGGCCTCCAGACACCGGGACAGCACCTCGACGGCATCGTTGGGGTGGTTTGGGGTGGATATGTACAACTGAGTGTCATCAGCGTACAGATGGTATTCCACCCCAAAACCACGGATGATCTCACCCAGCGGCTTCATGTAGGTGTTGAACAGGAGTGGCGAGAGGACCGACCCCTGAGGAACCCCACATGTGAGGGGCCTCGGGGACGACTTCTGCCCTCCTGCCAACACCCATTGCGACCGACCAGAGAGGTAGGATGAGAACCACCGTAAAACGGTGCCTCTCAGCCCCAACCCCCCCAATCGGTGCAATAAGATACCATGGTCGATGGTATCAAAAGCCGCTGAGAGATCTAATAGGACAAGGATAGAGGAACAACCTCTATCCCGTGCCCTCCAGAGATCATCCACCAACGCGACCAATGCCGTCTCGGTACTGTGACCGGGCCGGAAGCCGGACTGGCGCGGGTCTAGATAATCAACTTCCTCCAGATGTCGGGGAAACTGTTGAGCCACCACACTCTCAACAACCTTCACTAAAAAGTGAAGGTTGGAGACGGGACGATAGTTCTCTAATAAAGCTGGGTCCAGGGATGGCTTCTTGAGGAGGGGCCTCACCACCGCCTCTTTCAAGACGGTGGGCAAGGACCCCTCACTCAGAGATGAATTCACAATACCCTGGAGCCAGCCTCGTGTCACCTCCCAGGATGCCAGTACAAGCCAGGAGGGGCACGGGTCCAATAAACATGTGGTGGCTCTAAGGTTCCTCCGCAACCTGTCCATATCCTCGGTAGTAACAAAGTCAAACTCCTCCCAAGATGTTATCTCAAGACCAGCACCAGGCACCTCGACCGGATCACTAGTGGAGGGCAGCTCGTTCCGAATCTGAGTGATTTTGTCCTGCAGAAAAACTCCAAATTCCTCTGCTCGACCCTGCAGAGGGGCTTCCCGCGGCCTCAAATGCAAGAGGGAGCGGGTCACCCCAAACAGGGCGGCAGGGCGGTTTTCCGCGGACGCGATAAGGGTGGCACAATACTCACGTTTGGCCACTCTTAGCGCCACTAAATAAGTCCTAATATGGTCTCTCACTAGTGTTCGGTCAGATTCGGATCGAGAAGATCTCCACCTACTCTCTAGGCGTCTCTTACAGCGTTTCATCTCCCGAAGCTCCTCGGTAAACCAAGGAGCCTGGGTGACTCGACGCCGCATGAGAGGCCGCAAGGGCGCGACTCGGTCCAAGGCCCCCGTGGCCGCACTATACCATGCGGCCACTAGATCCTCAGTCGAGCCGTGGGACAGGGACACAGGTACTGGCCCAAGCTCCCTCTGGAACCTTTCCGGGTCCATCAGGCGCCTGGGGCGGAACCAACTCGGTGTCTCCGGTTCCGCCTCCCCGCGGTGGGGTGTGACGGTTGGAAAGTCTATCCGAAGGAGAGAGTGATCTGTCCATGACAAGGGTAAGATGACTAAATCCCCTGTTCCAAGATCACTAATCCAGTGTCCAGAGACAAAAATCAGATCCAGCGTGTGTCCTCCCTCGTGCGTGGGGCCCTGAACTACTTGGGTCAGGTCCATGGCCGTCATGGAAGCCATGAACTCCCGAGCTGCCTCGGATGTCTCGCCCGCCGATGACAGGTTAAAGTCCCCCATGACCATAAGTCTGGGGGTCTCCACCGCCATCGCGGCGATCACCTCGAGTAGCTCGGGCAGGGCTGCTGTTACATAGCGGGGAGCCAGGTATACAACCAGCAAGCCCAACTGCCTCCCTAGGCCCCACTTCACGAAGAGGGACTCACAGCCGGTCGTCTGAGGCACAGTGGTCTCCTTCGGCTCCAGACTTTCCTTAACGATAACCGCCACCCCCCCACCCCTGCCTAGGGCCCTAGGTTGATGAAATGCACGGTAACCTGGTGGGCACATTTCCACGAGGGGTAGACCCCCCTCGGGGCCCAACCAGGTCTCCGTAATTCCCACCAGGTCCGGGTCCCCCTCTGACACAAGGTCATTTATGAGGGGAGCTTTGTTCACCACGGACCTGGCGTTGCAGAACATCAACCTAGGGCCCCGGCTCTGTAATCCCTGACCGCCTAGCCTAGCCTACGAGTGGAGCACAGGGGGTTGGGGCAAGCGATCACTCGTAACCAGCGACCACGAGCCCCCAACCCATGATGGACATCCTGTCTCCCACCGCCCCTGCCCCTCCCTAAGACCGCCCCTGCCCCTCCCTAAGACCAACCGAATGGGACGGCCCTCAACAGAGACGACCCCTGATCCCCCCTCCCTAATGGACTCCTCCTTTATCCCACTTCCGCCAGCCGGCCCTATAACTTGACCCCCCTCTGACTGCATAAACCCTCCCCCCACCCCAGGACCCCTTAAAAACCGAATTAAAAATTTGCATAAAAACCCCCTTAGTTTGCGCCTCGCCCACCTCTCAGGATCTATCAATCCATCCTCGAGGCGGGCCCGTGTTAGATGAGGGGGCCAGACCTGCGAGAGGGGAAACTCTCGCAAGCCAAGGAGCTCTGTTCTGGAGTACGACAATAGCATAGTAACGGCGCTGGTTCTAAGAAAGGCAATTGCTAATGCCCCTACACCTCAAAATAAGACAGAATTACAGGTTTTTTTGGGTCTTTTAAATTTTTATTCTTCGTTCATTCCTCATAAAGCCTCAGTAGCAGAACCACTACACCGGTTGTTAGATTCCTCCACCATTTGGCAATGGACTGGTCGCAAAGCTCAAGCCTTTGCGGCCGTTAAAAAATTACTGACATCATCAGCTGTCCTTGTCCAGTATGACGAACGTGTTCCTTTAGTCCTTGCCTGTGATGCCTCTCCTTTTGGCGTGGGGGTGGTGCTTAGCCATGTCTATCCAAACGGCCTGGAGGCACCAATTGCTTTCTATTCTCGAACGCTATCAAGGGCTGAAAGGAACTATAGTCAGCTGGACAAAGAGGCTCTTGCTGCTGTCGCGGGAGTCAAGAGATTTCACCATTATTTGTATGGCCGGCCATTCCAATTAGTGACGGATCACAAGCCACTGCTTGGCATCATAGCGGGTGACCGGCCAACTCCCCAAATTCTCTCTCCCAGAATGTCTCGTTGGGTCGAATTCTTAACAGCCTACTCGTACTCCCTGGTCTATCGACCTGGGAAGCATATTGGGCATGCTGATGCTTTAAGTCGCTGCCCACTGCCAATCTTAGTACAAGACCCAACCCCTTCTACGCCTGTCTTCTTGGTAGACGATTTAAACTTGCCAATTTCTGCCACGGATGTGGCACATCACTCAGGTAAGGACCCCGTACTTGCTCAGGTGCTGGACTTTGTAAGAAGAGGGTGGCCGACGCAGCCACCGACACCTGAGTTCACCCCGTATTTTCGAAGGCGGACCGAACTTTCCGTTTTGCAAGGATGTTTGTTATGGGGTTGCAGAGTAGTACTTCCATCAGACCTCCGTCATTCCGTACTTGCCCGACATCATGACGGCCATCCAGGCATTGTGTGGATGAAGTCATTGGGCTGCAGTTACGTCTGGTGGCCAGGCATGGATGCGGACATAGCAACTTGGGTGCAGCAGTGCATGTCCTGCCAACAATCGCGGCCCGCTCCTGCCGCTGCACCTGTCATGGAATGGGACCTCCCTCCCGCTCCATGGAGCCGCGTCCATATAGATTTTATGGGCCCTATAGCAGGTCAAATGATTTTATTAGTAGTTGATGCCTTGTCCAAGTGGGTAGAACTTATCCCTGTTAACAGTTCAACATCTGAAGCCACTATAGTGGTTCTGCAACGATTATTTTCTACCCATGGGTTGCCCGACACTATAGTGCCCGATAACAGGCCACAGTTTACCTCTGTAACATTCCAGACGTTTTTAGCAGGTTTAGGGATTCGACACGCTTTAGTGGCTCCTTATCACCCGGCGGGAAATGGATTGGCCGAACGCGCTGTTCGGTCAGCGAAGGAAGCCCTAAGCTGTATGGGAACACTCTCCTGGCCGAATAAAATTGCTTCATATCTTATGGCCCAACATTCTACTCCCTGCTCTCTTACGGGGAAAAGTCCAGCTGAAGTCCTTATGGGCTGCCGCATACGCACAACGTTAGATAGATTACACCCTACTTTTAATGCAACCGCTCCGTTGCCTCCCCGATACCCTAGCACGTTCTCTGTGGGGGAGGGGGTGTACGCGCATAATTTCACGGGTGACCCGAAATGGGCCGAATAATCCATATAACCGGGCCCTGTTCCTACAGGGTCCAACTCTCCGATGGTCATGAATGGCGGCGCCATGTGAATCAATTGCGCCGCCAATCGCTAGAGGAGGCCTCGGGACCGCATTCAAGTCCAGCGTCCTCTGAACAAATTACAGCCAACAGCCATCACAATCCACCATGTCCAGACAACATGTTGGCAGGAGTTCCCGAAGCGATCTCGGCGCCTGACTCACCTAAACCTGTTGAACCATTGAAAGTTCCAGTTGATGTTCAAATTCCTGTTCGTGGGCCGGGCGAGGAACATACTCCACCTCCTACGATGGACACGCCCCAACTCAGGCGGTCTCAGCGCACACGTCGTAGACGTGTCTATTTGCAGGACTACGCGTGCGCTGTCCAGGGGGAAGGAGTGCTGTATCCTCGAAGCTCAGACCGGCTAGCATTGGTAACTGTTGGAAGCGCTCTGATTGGCGCCTGCCGGCTGGCGGGACAAAAACAGCCTTCCAATTGGTTCTCCGTCTGGCAAGCAACTGTATAAATAGCTGTCAGACGGAGATTGTTTCTAAGTCGCGTTCTGTGTTAATAAACTAGTGTTGGAACAAATCAGTTTCCAGATTATTCCCTCAGGGCAAACATAAAACCTTCAGTTTGTTTGCGAATAATATTAAAGATTCTAACTATGAGCAAGAATGAGTCCTTACATTTAAAGAGCACCTGTCATTTCAGATTCATCATGGCAGTGCCTGTTAGCGGGCATCCACTCACCTGCTGCCTGCCGCAACCCTCACCTTGTGCCACTGCTGCAATATCAGCTGTCCCATTAAAGCGAGTGGGACTGTCACTGAGTCAACAGTGGGTCCGAGAAGCTGCTGTTGAGGGACAGAGATGACAGTTGCTCTTTAAAAGTTATGATTTAAATTGGGTTGATTTAAATCAAGCCTTTTTACAGTTGATTTAAATCAAATTCACCTTGCAAGGAAGACTTAAGGGATAGATTGTTGAAGAGAAAAAACACAGTGCGAAAGGCAAGAGCAATATGTTTTTTAAAAAAAGAGTAAGATGATGTCAGCAATTGGCAATGCCAACCCAAGAGATTTACTTGGGAAAGTGATGGCTGATGAGAAGCCACATTACATTACAGGTAGTCCTTGACTCACAACAGTTCACTTAGTCACCATTTAAAGTTACGATACTGAAAAAAATGACAACCATTTTTCACACTTTATGATCATTGCAGCATCCCCATGGATATGTGATCAAAATTCAAATGCTTGGCTACTGGTTCATATTTATCAAGATGGCAGTGTCGTGATCCCCTTTTGCAGCTTTCTGACAAGCAAAGTCAATGGGGAAACCATATTCACTTAACAACAGTGTTACTAATTTAACATCTGCATGAATTCACTTAACAAATATGGCAAGAGAAGTCATAAAATTGGGCAAAAACTCACAACAAATTTCTCACTTAGCAACATAAATTTTAGGCTCAACTGTGGTCATAAATGCAGACTACATATACTGGATAAGACTTTGAGAAAGAGATTGAGAAGTAGTGCTGATTCCTATACTGTTCATATTGTTTCTTAGGCTATGAGTCAAAGAAGAACAGGATAACCTGACCTTCCAGGTGTAATCCTTTAAACAAATTCTGTTCTAAAAGATAACAAATACTAACCAGATCTCCTTTCGGAAGGAATTGCATAATCAGTATACAATTAACAGCCTTTTCCAAAATCACCCTCTATAACCATGATGGCGAACCTATGGCATGGGTGCCACAGGTGGCACGTGGAACCATTTCTTAGGGCACTCTTGGCATTGTGCGCTGAATAGCTGATTTAGGCCGTTCAGGGAAGCTCCTGAAGCCTCTGGAGATGGGGGGGAGGCTGTCTTCACCCTCTCCAGACTCCTAGGAAGCCTCTGGAGCCTGGAGAGGGTGAAAAAAGCGTGCCACATAGGATTATAGGTGTGACATGTCCACGCACGACCCCCCTGGGCTCCCTTCACTTTTGGCACATGAGCCAAAAAAGGTTAGCCATCACTGCTCTATAAGATAGGAGTTCTTAAAATAACATACTGTATTTTTCGAATTATAAGACATACTTGATTATAAGACACACCTAAATTTAGGCCTGAAAAGGGGGTGTGCAGAGGCCAAAAAATGGCTGGTGGGTGGGCAGGGCTTCAGCAATTGGTCTATAAGTATAAGAAAATATCGCACAGATATTTTCACCCCCTTTTGGGAAACAAAAAAGTGCATCTTATAGTCTGAAAGATATGGTAATTAAGAATGCTTCTAGTAATTTTATATTTACAATTATTTTGACTGTTTATATCTTTGAAGATCAGCTTTTTTGGATTACATACAGAAACAAACTTGGAGTCAGTAAAGATATTTGTAGATGTATAATATATTCAATAACTTGATTGCCCTGTTTTGAAGTATAGTTGTGAAATTTCTAAAAGCTATTGAAAGAGGTATCTTTATAGTTTACATTATAAGTTTCCACCTGGATGTTGCTATAATGTGCATAGCTATAACAAGGCCAATCCTTTCCAGAATTGTTACACTTAAATTTGAATAAATGAATTCCTCAATATAAATGTACCTTGAGTATCGAAAAGTAGTACTGAGCTCAAAATCTTTTCTGCATTTGTAAATTACTTCTAGTTCTTGGTAGCCAAAAATAAAATTAACTTGTGCTACCTTGATATTCTTCATTAATTGGCTCTAGGAGGCACAATAAGTACCAAAAACTATGGGTACCAAACAAAATTTTCCCATAAGGAATAATATAATGGATCATAAAGCAGCTTAAACCAGCAAATTCTAGTTTGAGCATTGTACCAAACAAACAATGAGACCAGGATAAAATTTTCATATGTTGAGCACTAAATTTGATCAAAGCAGTTGAGTACCAAGGTTCCACAATATGAACAAGTTTATTTTCAATTGCTTCATATAAATAGTGCCTACTCATCAGGGGTGGGTTTCAAAATTTTTGGAACTATTCTGTGGGTGTGGCCTGCTTTGTGGGAGTGGCTTGCCGGCCATGTGACCGGGTGGGAGTGGCTTTCTGGCCATGTGACCGGGTGGGAGTGGCTTGCCGGCCATGTGACCGGGTGGGAGTGGCTTGCCGGCCATGTGACCGGGTGGGAATGTTAGCAGCTGCTGGAATTATGTTTGTACAACAGTGGAAAAACAGATATGAAAATGAATAAATACTACAATGTGCAGGAATAAATAAAGTGACAATTAAAATCAAGAAGGCTTTGAATATTTTTTCACGTGGGATTTGTTTTAGCAATTGCTAAGTAACAGAAACAGAAAATAGAAATCCAAAAGTATGAAAGACAACACCAATTATGTAAGGAAAGGTCACTAAAATGCACCAACCTGGCAGCCCATAGAAAAGCAGCCACTTTATAAACCTGGTCTGAACACTTAAAAGCAACATATTGCATCTCAAAGAAAACATTTGCAAAAAGGAATAACATTTCATGTAGTAAATATATTTTATAAACAATTAAAAAAATAAAAATTCCCTAAAAGAATGTAAAAAAAAGATATTCTATAAGGTTGATACAGGTTGTTGCCAACATCCTAGGTATCAATTACATCCTCAATTACCATTCTTAAACTTGTAAGTGAAGTCAAGTTGAGCTCCACTGCTTATGATGTTTGTGGCACATCCCTATAGTTTTCTTGGCAGCATTACAGAAGTGGTTGTCACTGCTTTATTTTATTTTTTTAATTGCCTAGCCACTTATAGGCCTGTCCTTTTGTAGTGACCTCCCAATCAAGTACTAATCAAATGCAACTTACATCAGCCAAGGGCGACTGATTTCCAGATAAAAAGTGCTTTCTTAGGCATAAATATACCTTTAATGGTCTATTTTTAAGAAAATATACATAGAAAAATACTCTAAAAATTCACCCTGAAAAAGTTCAACATAGTTTCTACTGAATATTTTATGATTTTATAATTAATTGTGTTATCCCAAGCAATAATATTTTATTGGGCAAAATATAAAATAACATTAGAAAGGAGTTAGATTATGTATATAAAGTCATAATAAACTATAAGCCACCCAGAGTCACTGCATCAGTGAGATGGACAGCATAAACCAATTCTATTTTTTATATAAAAAGCAGTTTCCTAGATATGAAGTGCTGGAAATTCACATCTTTTATAAGCTTAAAAAGTGGATAGCAAATAGAATACAGGTGAAGGATGCCAGATGTTTTGTTATTCCCATGGGGGGGAGCAGCGTAAAAACCAATCAATTTGCCAAAGTGGAAAACCCTGAAACTAAGCACTTTTCATGTATGTTTCATATGGATAAAACATACTTTTCTCATTTAATTTAATCGGTAAAAGTTCAGAGTCCCAGTCCCAAGATAGAGTCCTAGTCCCAAAGTCCCAGTCCCACATAAATCATTTAAATAAACAAGCAACTTCCATTGATTTACTTACAAATAAGAATGTAAGTCCTAAATAAACGGTCTACAGCGCAACGTGGATCGGCGGTGAGCATCCCCAGTGCAACAAGAAGGGGCAAGGGAAACGCGTGGGTCCTTGGCCCCGCTCTGCGCCGGAAGTCCCTGCCGGTCAGCGATTTTAGGGCCGGGCGACGGAGGGAAGCGTCCCGGCGCCTCTCCGCGCTGGTTCTCATCGCGGCCGGCTAATTTAGCGATAGGAAGCCACGTGGGGAGGCCGCGGGCGAAGTCTCCTAGCGGCATCCCTTCCGCCCCACGATAAGAACCAGCGTGGCGCTTCGCTCGCAGTCCCCATGCGGTTTCCCATCGCTGGCTGCCGCTAAATTAGCCGGCCGCGATGAGAACCAGCACGGCGCTTCGCCCGCGGCCCCCAATTTAGCAGCGGCCATCTGGGAAGCCACGTGGGGGCCGCGGGCGAAGCGCCACGCTGGTAATCATCGCAGCCGGCTAATTTAGCAGCGGCCAGCGATGGGAAGCCACGGGCGAAGCGCTGTACTGGTTCTCATCGCGGCGCTTTGCCCGCGGCCCCCATGCGGCTTCCCATCGCTGGTCGCAGCTAAATTAGCCGGCCGCGATGATTACCAGCGCGGCGCTTCACCCACAGCCCCCACGTGGCTTCCCAGATGGCCGCCGCTAAATTGGGGGCCGCGGGTGAAGCGCCGTGCTGGTTCTCATCGCGGCCGGCTAATTTAGTGGCAGCCAGCGATGGGAAACCGCATGGGGACTGCGGGCAAAGCGCCGCGATGAGAGCAAGCACGGCGCTTCGCCCGCGGCCCCCAATTTAGCGGCGGCCATCTCGGAAGCCACGTGGGGGCTGCGGGCGAAGCGCCGCACTGGTAATCATTGCGGCCGGCTAATTTAGCGGCGGCCAGCGATGGGAAGCCGCGTGGGGGCCGCGGGCAAAGCACCGCGATGAGAACCAGCACGGCGCTTCGCCCGCGGCCCCCAATTTAGCGGCGGCCATCTGGGAAGCCGAGTGGGGGCTGTGGGCCAAGTCTCCACGCTGGTTCTCATCGCGGCCGGCTAATTTAGCGGCGGCCAGCGATGGGAAACCGCGAGCGAAGCGCCGTGCTGGTTCTCATCCGGCCGGCTAATTTAGCGGTGGCCAGCGATAGGAAGCTGCGTGGGGGGGCTGCCGGTGAAGTCTCCGCGCTTAGCGGCATCCCTTCCACCCCACATGCGAGGCCACCGCTGCTCAGCAGATTTTAGGCTTAGCGGCTAGCGGCAGCAGCCCCCGTCCATGCAGTGTGCGCACATTTCGGCCACGTGGCTATGCCTGCTCGCGGCTTTTGGGAGGTAAGGCCTGGAAGGCCTTCCCTCCCAAATGCCACGAGCTGGCGTAACGTAGCCTCCCGCAGCCCCCCTAAGCAAAATTGCTTACCTGCAGTAAGCAGCAAGCTGTTGGGAGGTGGATCAAAGCGTTGTCCATTGCTTTTAAAGGGTCACCTCCAGCCCTTCACCCGGAAGTAACTTTCGGAACGTGCAACTCACTCCATCCAAACCCAATGCTCATTGATTGGCTGGTGTACAGCGAATCAGTGAGCATTGGGTTTGCTAGTTTAGTGGAGTCAGGCAAGGGAGCTAGCGAGATACTATGGACGGAGCGAGCCACGCGTTCCGAAAGTTACTTCCGGGTCCACAGTCCAACTGGATCTCCCCGGATCGGTAGATTTTACGACCCGGCTCTTGCGATCCGGGGCGATCCGGTAGGAACCCACCCCTGCTACTCATATGCAAACCAGTCAAATAGATTTGTTAATGAGTTTCGTCCCATTTTACAACTTTTCTTGCCACATTTGTTATGTGAATCATTAAATCATTACATTTAAATTAGTAATATAGTTGTTAAGTGAATCTGGCTTCTGCATTGACTATGTTCGTCAGAAGGTTCCAAAAGTGGATCACATGACTCCGACATGCTGTACATGTTTTAAATCAGTTGGCAAGCATCCAAATGGAAATCATATGATCACGGGGATGCTGCAATAGTCATAAGTGTGAAAAATGGTCAAAAGTAACTTTTTTCAGTGTTTTAAGCTCAAATGGTCACTAAATGAACTATTGTAAGTTGAGGACTACCTGTACTAATTTTTGTATCAAAAATATATCTCTTTGCATTAGATCACTAAACTGTTTATTTTACACTTAAAAGTGATTGATAGTAGGACAGACTGCTATGAAAACATATTGATGAGTAGAATGAATAGATAACTGAGATTAAGGAATCTTAGATGAGAGTGAGACGTGAAAAATATCTTAGATGAGAGTGAGACGTGAATTCAAGTTAGGGAATATTTATTTTTGCAGTTAAATATGCCAGTTCTATTACTGTAAGTAATAGATTTGACAAAGACTTTTAGTATCTCCAGTAATGAAATTATAACTTATTAGCTAACACAAAGAAAAATTCACTAGTTGATTCAAAACCTCATACTTAATTGGCTTGATGTTAAGTGCATAAATATAAATCATGGGCTATATCTAGCCCTTGAACCTGGGCATGCATATACAGGTAGTCTTCAGTTAAAACCAGCAATTCCATCACTAAGTGATATGGCATTAAGCAAGACATCATATGATTAAAATTTGTGATTTTATTGCCTGCTTCTCTATTGAATTCTGCTTGTCAGAAACCACATAGGAAGCATGCAAATAGCAATCATGCAACCGTGGGGTGCTGATGTTGTAATGAATGCCCATCAGTTTACAAAATGTTCAATTCTTGACTGAAGGGGGCTGCAATAGTTATAAATGTGAGGATTGGCCATAAAACTATCCTTTTACCACTGTCATAACACTGGTCATTAAACAGGGCAATAATTAGGAGGGGATTATTTATATTGGGTACTCATGATGGGCTGAATACATGCAGCACATATATTGCATGTCAATGTGATTCAGTTTTTCCATATACTATTTTCTTTTAATCTTAAGAAACTCTGCTGGGAATTGTTGGAAAATTGTTCTTATATTATTAACTCCACTGCTTTTCTATTTTTCCACCTTTGTGTGGTCAAATATTCTCTGACTATTATCTGACTCAATGACACAGTGAAATAGGTATGGGGCTGATAAGAATAAAATTATGGAAGGTAGTGTTAGTCCTCCTACCCTACATTATCTTTTATCTCCAGAATCCAAAAAAACAGCATAATTTACTTAGGTACTCCATAGAAAATATTTTAATACTGAACAGCTATTTTGATACAGACATTCTGCCTTTCATCTTTTGATTGTGGCTTTCTCTGCCGGAGTCAGTTTTATTTTAACCTCAACTTTTTATCTAAGTCCTTTAATTTTTATTAAGGATATATTTATTTATTTATTTATTTATTTATCGTATTTATAAGCCGCACCCATCTCACCACAAAGGGACTCGGGGCGGCGCACAGGGAATATAAAATATACATATACATATATACAAGAATATAAACATTCTTAAAACTAAATTAAATTAAACCCACCCTGCGCTAAAACCAATTTAAAACCCCTAAATTAAAACTTTGGTCAACTAAAAAGCAGTACAGTGTCGAGTAAAATCATGCCAGGCGGGCTTGTTGGAAGAAGTGCGTCTTTAACCGCTGGCGGAACAGGGGGAGGTCCGAGATGACACGGAGTTCGGGAGGTAGGGCGTTCCAGACGGTTGGGCCCATCACAGAGAAGGATCTCCCCTGGGCGTCGCCAACCGGCATTGCCCGGTTGACGGCACCCGGAGCAGACCCTCTCTGTGAGAGCCAATTGGTCATAGGAACGTATGGGGCAGCAGACGGTCTCGTAGGTAACTAGGCCCCGTGCCATGGAGCACCTTGAAGATGGTCATCAAAACCTTGTAACGCACCCGGAAGGTCACAGGCAGCCAGTGCAGCTCGCGCAGGAGCGGTGTTATGTGGGATTGCCTTGAGGCACCCATAATCACCCGCGCGGCCGCATTCTGGACCAACTGCAACCTCCGAGTGCATCTCAAGGGGAGCCCCATGTAGAGAGTGTTACAGTAGTCCAGACGAGAAGTCACGAGTGCTTGAGTGACTGTGCGAAGGGCCTCCCGGTCCAGTAAGGGGCGCAATTGGCGGACCAGGAGAACCTGGTAAAAAAAAAACCTGGCCACAGCCGCCACCTGGTCCTCCAGGGACAGCCAGGAATCCAGGAGGACTCCTAAATTGCGCGTCCTCTCCACAGGGGCCAGTACTTCGCCCCCCATGGCCAGTGATGGTGTCAACTGGCTAAACCGGGAGGCCGGAAACCACAGCCACTTGGTCTTGGACGGGTTGAGTTTGAGTTTGTTGCTGCCTATCCAGATCCGTACGGCCTCCAAACACCGGGATATCACCTCAACGGCATCGTTGGGGTGGTTTGGTAGAGATGTACAGCTGAGTGTCATCAGCGTACAGATGGTACTCTACCCCAAAACCACGGATGATCTCACCCAGCGGCTTCATATACGCGTTGAACAGGAGTGGCGAGAGGACCGGCCCCTGCGGCACCCCACATGTGAGGGGCCTAGAAGTCGACCTCTGCCCTCCTGTCAACACGAATTGCGACCGACCAGAGAGGTAGGAGGAGAACCACCGAAAAAAGGTGCCTCCCAGTCGGCGCAATAGGATACCATGGTCGATGGTATCAAAAGCCGCTGAGAGATCTAGCAGGACGAGGCTAGAAGAGCAACCTCTATCCCGCGCCCTCCAGAGATCATCCACCAATGCAACCAATGCCGTTTCGGTGCTATGACCAGGTCGAAAGCCGGACTGGCGCGGGTCTAGATAATCACTTTCCTCCAGGTGGTGAGGAAACTGCTGTGCCACCACACTCTCTACAACCTTCGCTAGAAAGTGAATCTCTGAACTGCTAGCACTAACAAAAAAAATATCATTGCAGATGATTCACATGAAGAACTGTAGAAGAGAAAGGCAAACATTAAACAATTTGATAAAAATTGTAGTATATGAAAAAAGAAGAATATAATTCTTCTTTTCTAAATAATCCCACTGAAATGTTTAGTTTGAGCAACAATGTCTCCCAACAATAGCTAGCAGTAAGGTTAACAATCATAAAAACTCCAAGGTTGTGCCATTAGGACAAGACAGGGGAGCACTCAGTATATATAAAGCTGCCCTATTTCATTCTATTAGGATAACAGTAATTAGTTACTATCAATAGTCCCGTTTTGACCGTTTTTAGATAGTTTTAATTTGGGGGATTTTATACAATTTTAGCACAGGGTATATTTAATAGTTTTTTAAAAATTTGTACCTTTTGTTATATTTGTTATGTTTTTAAATTTCCTGTGCGCCGCCCTGGGTCCTTTTTGGAGAAGGTGCGGGGTATAAATCTGAATAAATCTAAAATCTAAATAGGACTGATTTTCCATAAATGTCTGTAGTACCTATAACACAGCTTTTGGTTTTTACAGAACTTGATTGCATTTCTGTTTCTGCCATTTCCAGCTGGGTTTTGTCTGAAATTTTTAGAATCACTAGCAAATAGTGAGAAGAATCCTGGGTTAACCAATGAAATAGGGCTTTGTTTTCTGAAGTACATTTGGCAAGGACACAAAATGGCCACCTCCAACCTTTATAATTTTTTCTTAGAAACTTACAAAAAGGTTTAGAAACTCTTTAAGAATAAGAAAATACCTTTTTTAATTAGATAAAGCTTTGGTTTTACAGGTAAGATTTTGGCCTGATTTCTTAATTGATATACATGAGACATTTCCTCATTTGATTTAATTTACTCTTTCTTTATATTGTATTTATGTACTGTTATCATGATATTTCTTCAGTATTTTCTGTGTGGAAAAATAAAATGTTCTTAATAGTAGAAATAACAAGAAATGCATTAAAAATAGCAGTCTTACTCAAAGAATCAAATAAAAAAAATCCTAGAATATGCAGCTTTCTTTCTTAAAAAAATGGGCATGGATGTTTTAAAAAATAAACACTAATTAATATTATTCTTGACAATTCATATGATTGAAAACCAAGGAAAGTATTAATTTTGTATTCAGCTTGCAACTGGGCTTCAGAAAAAGGAAGTCAAAAAGCAACCAATGAAAATATCAATCATTTCTTTCCATGGAAGACAATCTACAGATTTAATAACAGGATTGGAAGAAATTCCATTCTTTTGGCAACTATATCAGAAAACTATTTTTTCACTAATTAACTTAATACATCAGGAATTATGGATAGTGTCAGGGTTCCAAATAGCATCCAAAAGTAAATCAGAGTCCAAGGCAAAGTATTCCTCAAAGTTCCAATTTATTTAAGAGAGCCATGTTGGCACATCTGGGAAAACCCGAATCTGAAAGCTTCCAGATTTACCCCACTTAGTTGAAAGTTCAAGATCTTGCCACACCCACAAATCCATCACATGGTCCAATCTCCCACTGCCATGCTGGCAGTTTCACCCATCCAATTCTGGTCAGGTACAGAGGTGCAGAGACAAAGGATGACCTTGGATTTCTACAAGGAGTTTTATTTTGGCTACATACAGTAGCATCTAACTCAGTACAATCCCCCCTTCTATTTTCCCACAATAGAAAAAGGCATGAAAGTGTGGCAGGCCAAAGATCCAAGAGAAATATGGCTGCAGGACTGACAGATAATTTATATCTACATAATCCATGTGTGTGCGTCTGCATGTCTGTGAACATGCACACCTTCAAGTAGTGTTGTCTCCTGGAGACTGCTTGTACTAGTCCTTGTAATTTTCTTGGCAAGATTTTAGAAGTGGTTCACCACTGCCTGCTTTCTAGGACTGAGAAAGAATAGCTCAAGGCCACTCAGCTAGCTCTGTGCCTAATATATATACCAAATTAGCTCTTTTTAATGCATTAAATAGATTGCCACTAAATAGATTGGCAAGCAATAAGTTAACAAATCCTTGAGGTCTTGCTATCTTTTCTGAGTCTTATTTACTCCTTTATGCCAACTATCAATCTTTTCTACCTTTTGTTAAATAAATTATAAAATTTTAAACTATACAAATAGTTCTCAACTTATTATCATAACTGAGCCCAAAATTTATGTTGCTAAGTTAAATATTTGTTAAGTGAGTTATATTCTATTTTATCACTTTTTTTTATCACAGTTGTTAAGTGAATCGCTGAAATGAAGTTAGTAACATGATTTGTTAAGAAAATCTGGCTTCCTCCATTGACTTTGCTTGTAAGAAGATGGCAAAAGGGGATCACGTGAACCTGGGGACACAGCAACTGTCATAAATATGAGTCATTTGCCAAGTGCCTGAATTTTGATCATGTCACCATGGGGATGCTGCAACAGTTGTTAAGTGTGAAAAATGGTCATAAATCATTTTTTTCAATGCTATTGTAATTTTGCTCACTAAATGAGCACTACCTGTCGAGGTAGCGGAGGACTACCTGTAGTAATAAGAGGAAAAATAGCAATTACTTTATCTGACATACCCATATGAATCAGTAAATTCAATGGTATTTAATTCAATGGTAATGATGACAGTTTGGTAGGAGAAAAGTGAAATATTGAACTGCCAAAATATGTCAGTGATTAATGTTTACACCCAATACCTTTTTCATCAGATTCATTTTTCTAGACAAATTAGAACAGGGGTGTGTCAAACTCAAGGACCATGTGCCGAATCTGGCCTGCAATGTGGTCAGACCCGGCTCACGATGTGGTCGGACCTAGCCCGTGATGTGGTCAGATCCAGCCCACGGAGCTGTCCTAGACAATGTAAGGGGCTGGCACACGTCACTTCAGCCCAATCTACTCAATGTGGCTTCAGCCCACTCTACCCAATGCAGCTTTGGCACGGTCCACCCACTGGGAAGAGAAAACATCGGGTACATGTGGCTTCGGCCCAGTCTACCCAATGCAAAGAGAAAACATTGGGCCTGCATCATTTTGGCCTGGTTTACCCAATGCAAAGAGCAAACATCAGGCCTACGTCACTTCAGCCTGGTCTAGCCAGTGCGAAGAGCAAAGATGCCAGCAGTTTGGAGGTGGTGTCAAGCTGGCCATGCCCACACCCCAGTTGGGAGCGAAGTAGGGGCGGCTAATTGTCAGCGCCTAAATGTCCTAAACCCCTTCCAATAACTTCCCTGAGAAGCTAATTATTTTTAGTTAAGTCTCACTATTTTATAATGATACGTGATATGTCTGTCCTTTTTTTATATATATAAATATATATAAGTTTTTTGGTTTTTTTTTTCATTTTTATAACCTACTAGCTGTACCTAGCCATGCATTGCTGTGGCCCAGTCTGGTTAAATGGCCAACCAATCTGTGTGTACCTACCTACCTACTGTATTTCTCCCCCTCTCCTACCTACCTACTGTATTTCTCCCCCTCTCCTACCTACCTACCTACTGTATTTCTCCCTCTCTCCCTCTACCTACCTACCTACTGTATTTCTCATCTTACCATCAACTCCCAAAATAATTATTGGTTCTTCTGCTCTCCATACACTATATTTGTCACTTTCTTCTCCCTCTCTTCTCCCCCTCCCTACCTCCTTTCTTCCCTCTGTCACCCTTCTCTTCTCTACTTCTCCTTTTTCTCGTTCTCTCTCCCCTTTCCACTCCTCCTTTCTCTCCTCCTCTTCCTCCCCTGCCCTCTCTCCTATCCCTCTCTTCTTCCCTTAAATCTCTCCTCCACACTCTTCATCTCAATGTATTTCAGCTTTTGAGCGAGCTCCATTTTATGTTGATGGTATTTATAATTCCTTTTCAGTATACATATTTAATTTTAATATATATCTTCCTCCTTTTTTTAAAAGGGAGAATAAAAGAAGTGTACATATATAGTCATTATACTTTAACTTCTATTGTCATATTCAATCAATTTGCAACTCAATTTAATTATCATGTATAAAAATGAATCACAAACCTCTGCTTTACAATCTCCCCATATCAGTTTCATATTTGTCCATATTCCATATGTTTTAACCTTTATTTAATTATCTCTCCATTATCATATTCAGTCAGTTAGCAACTCCATTTTATTGTCATATTTAGGAATAAACCCCTTATCTTAGCTTCATACTTTCCCATATAACAATTTCTAGTTGTCTGATTTTTTCCTAGTAAGTCTTTTGTTCCACTTCTCTATTTCTGCCTTCTCCCTTTTCTTTGTTTTGACATGTCCACCCTCTTCAATTTTCCCCAAGACTCTGTCAAAAAAATATTTTATATTTCCCTTCATTGGGGCATAACCTATTTCAATTTTCCTTATGCCACTGACAACCTCTAAAACATCTTTTGTCTGCTTTTTATTCCCTTTTGTTGGGACTGATCCCCCCTTTACAATTTTCCCAACATCACTGCCAAACCCTATGTAGTTTTTTGTCTGCTTTTTATTTCCCACTGTTTCTACCCCTTCATTGTCTCTCCCCCCCCCCTTACTTCCTTCCCTTCTTCCTTAAATAATTGTTTCTATGAATTCAGAATTCTATTTAGGCTTGATTTTAATGATTTACTATATGTATATTTTTTAATAATTTCATGTAGTTCTTCAAATTCCCACCTTTCCATAATCTCCAGTCCCAAACCTACAGTTAGTTATGCAATTCAGGTATGTTTCTCTTCCTTCCTGCTTTTTCAAGTTCTGATATATGGCAGTTGGTTAATTAAAATTTCCCACACAGGCAAGATTAGGTTATCAGTTGTCAGTAAGGAGATGGGGCTTTTTTCTTGATCTTTCTCCCTTGTTGCATTCCAATTCTCATTAACTGGAGGTGCTTAAAATATGTTAGCTAAAAGACACTCAGATGAAGCAGATCTTCACGCTCCTAGACTCCTTTAAAAACACACTCTTTTCAAGGCCAAAACCAAATTTAGAGCGTGTGTTTAAATGGGTTGTGTTTAAGTGGGTTTGTCACTTCTCTTCTTTCTTTTTTCTGTCCAAATTATTTCCAGCAAATGGCTCTCTTTGGGACTAGTGATTCAACCCTCCGTTTGTCCCCTTCTTTTTTCCCGCAAAAATCCCAATCTTTCCATCAATATTATTTATGCTCTCAAGATTCTTTGCTTTTTCCAAATTCTGATTTATAACTGTGGGTTAATAGATCTTACCAGGCTTTCATCTCGCCTCCGCACGCTCCTGTTCAGCTGCTTTGGGCTGGAGCCAGCTCTTCTGCAGCATGGCAACATGCTGCTGTGCCGGCTGCAATTCAGAGGGCAAATATCTGACCTACGAGGGACCTGTTGCACTCCCTCTGGATCTGATGAGACGCTGCCCCTTCTTCACCTCCCCACCCTCCACAGGAGGGTTCTGATCCAAAAACGAGTCTCGAAGACAGTTTTTCATACAGGGTTCATGTGAGACTCTTCAGAGCTCACATCTCCCAATTCTGTGCAGCTGGAGAACTTCAGGCCCGTGATCTGTCTGTACTTAAAATATATTTTTTGTTTATTCATGTCAGAAACATCACAATTAAAATAAGGCATATGAATATGACATTATGTCATATGACATAAAATTTAAAATAGAAAATACAAGATTAAAATATGTGTAGTTAGAGAGATCTCATCCAACTAGCAACATTAATTCCATTCTGTCATGTTACTATGAAGTCCTCAATTGTGCACTGATCAGGACACAAAAGAAGGTATGCGTATGTGTTGTTGTCTGCATGTCAACACAAAAGGGCAGAAGCTACCCTATAGCCCTATTTGTTCAAAATATCTCTAGAAGTTATTGTATCCCGTGCATAGACTATTAACAAGGCAGAATTAAGAACTGAAAACCAGGGCAAAATATGCAAATGGAGTATTGTTAATTCTAGCTCTCCATTAGCTGATCAGTACATTCTACATTTTCAAATTCATTTTCTTAATTGATACATTTTCCAGAATGTTTGGGAATATCTATCTTTTTGAAAGTAACATAACATCACCAAAAAAACATTTGTTAGAGGGTTGTAAAATCCAGTCAGAAAGCACAAATTTCACAAATAGAAAAGCAGAATGATGTGTTGAACTCAAATAATTTTCTGAAGAATCATCAACCCTTCTTCAGCTCCTGCAAAAAATTTAATGGAATCCAAATGAAAGGTTGGAGGGGGGGAACAAATTCACCTAAATCTCTGAATATGTATTTGTTTATTGGCTTTATAAGGTCACCTAATCTCCAAATGACTCAATATATAGGAAAGGTAGCATATGAACTTTTTAAAAAAATTAATCTATAGTTATGATCTTCACTCTCGTTTTCCCATTCCCCAAATTTAGTCTCTCTCACTCAGTTCATTTTAGCTATTATTACATTCAGGAACCAGTATTAAAACTCTGTCTCATTCATGCACATTTCTCCATGTTCTCTAATACTTCCACTGAATTATTATTTTTCTAAAATCTTTATCCTCCTCCTTTATCCTAGATCACCTTCCAGCCTTCCCCATCAAAATTCGTGTTTCCTTGGTACCATTTCATATTTACTGCTTCATGTCACCCAGGGTCCTCCCTGCTTGCCTGACTACTATATGAAAATCTTTCTATGTCACACTGACTGGCAACAGCATCTATTCCTTCTTTGAGTATTCTTTTTTGGTAGCTGAGTGTGTTTCAGAGCAAAACATTATATTTTGCCTACCTACTATTTTTATCTTCTAATAATTTTTTCTACAATATAAATATGTCAAGTGGCTGAAGACCAGCTCTTCATTTTGAACGTTTTCACTAAAGCTACTTGTTCTAAATAAATAAAATGAAATTTAAAAATAAAGATTATTAGCAACTGATTCCAGGAAGATTCATATACCGACGGTTGTAAGCACCACGATGCTTATCCCACACAAAATTTCATTCATTCATTCATTCATTCATTCATTCATTCATTCATTCATTCATTCATTCATTAAATGGCTCACATTCTAGCTAACAATTACCCAAATTCCACTGCTTTGTGACCTTTTAGTCTTAATTACCATATTGTAGCAGTTTTAGATATTTTAACTGTCATTTCCATATCACTATTTTTTTTTTAAAAAAAGATAGTTATATTTTTCAATACATTCCTAAACCTGTTATAGATGTTTCCTAGTATCTGCAAGTATATTTAAATTCATCTTTCCTTTTATTGTTTCATGTTTGCTTCTTCAATATCTGCTATATGACAGAGCCCATTCCATAATAGTTACATCATTACCAAGTTTTTAGGTGAAAACAAAAATCTCCCACTGGAACTAACTAATAATGAGGAAGGGAGAAAATAAGGAGAGGGGAAAACCTTGACTAAGCAAAGTCTCCTTTGCCAGGAAATTATTGCTTTTGCAACAGATGTTTGCTCTCACAAGGAAAGAGGGAATGGATGGTTTTTAAAAATCCCTTCTTTCAAACTTAAAGTATTTCTTGTTGAACAAAATATTTTGCTAGTTTCCATCAGCTCTTATGAAATTAAATGTTAAACCATCCCTCCCTCCCTCCCTCCCCCCCCCTCTCTCTCTCTCTCACACACACACACAGTTCCAATGCAGATATATTACTGGCGTCAGGTAACAGCTGTATTTACACCCATCTCATTGAGCCAGTCATTACAGATACAACTTCACTGTAACATATACGTAAGTCAGTTGCACTTAAAAATAATATGCTTTATATGTGATAAAGTGGATTGAAATCTTATGTGCTAAGAAAATTGCTGCAGAGTGCACACAGTGGGGCAAAACGAAGTTTATCCTTTCTTTCCACAACACTTGAAGTGATCCTGCTAGATCTATTTGGGCAAGTGTGGGAAATCTGTTGAGCTCCATGTGTCCCCAAATTTCTCATGTGCAGTCTTTGGAGCAGCTGCAACCACACATATTAAACGCTGAATGCAGCATTTAGTGCCATTTTAAGTAAGAAATACATTCAGTAGACTGAAACAATAAAATAAACAAATTATGTTTAAAAGGAGCCAAGAAAACCAAAATAATCTGAGCACAGAAACATGTATAATGAGGCCAAATTCATTTTGTAGCTCTCAGGTCCTGACAGAATTTAATTGGGGTCCTTCCTGATCAAATGTAATTTACATCTCGTTTCGGAAAACTCAAGAAATCTACTGATTGTTCTTCACCGGAACCCAAGATCAATCATAGTATGAAAGGCATCCAAAAAGTAGATGGCCCTCTTCAGGCTAAGCAAAACTGCACTGAGTTTATCAACCTACAAATCTAGCATTTTGAGAATTGGGCTTGTGGCCCTGCATAAACACTGTCAATAGGAACTTCAAGCAAGATGCTAGGAGAGTGGTTGTCCCTCCCTCAAAAAAAAAATATTCCCCTGCTCCTGAATAATATCAAACTTTTAGCTATATTATTGATTTGCTGTTTCAGATATAATCAGTTTGTAGAGAAGCAAAATGAGTTCTTTGACAAACTCTGGGTTGGTTTTCTGTTTTCTTTTTTCCTCCTAAAGGACTTACTGCAAAGCAAACCATGCCGTTGAAGCATACTTGAGCATACTATTCACGAGCGTAGGCAAATGCGATAGATATAACCCGGGAACCGCAGCTTTAGGTACTTACCCCATAGCACAAACAGAAAAAGTTGGGCCAAACGCAAAGCACGACGCTCCATCCCGAATATTTCGGCAGCACGAGGCAACACAGCCGGCAGACTGAGCCAAAGGCAGCGCGCATGAGGCCCTTTTCGAGCAGCCTCGGTCAGGTCTTTAATTCGGCACTCTCGCTAGTGGAAAACCGACCTTCACTCTACCGTATGAAGTCCTGAGCGGGAACTTGGGCTGCCAAGCATCTCGCTCGCACAAAATCCAACCCTCCTGCTCCTCCCCCTTCCTCCCCCGACATATAAGCGGCGGCGGCGGCAGCAGCCGCCACCAACTCAGCTCGGAGTGCCATTGCTTCCTGCGTCCCTCCTCCCCAGCCTGGTTCGAGGAGGAGGAGATATCCGCGGACGCTCCAGGGAAAAGATAGTGCAGACTGATGCTACCTGCAAGCACTGCCAGGACGGAGGCAGGGTGGCCAGAGCTCGGGCCTTCGAGGTGGCAGCCAGTGGAATGCCCCTTTCTTGCCTTTCTTTTCCCCGCCCTCTGGCCAAATCTGCCACTCTTTTCTTCCCTTTTCCATTCTGTCCGTTCTTTCATTCCACTATGTTTTTAGAACACCTCTTGATCAATGGAACTCTGTTTTATTTTATTCACGATAACATTATCTGTCTTGAACAAACTGCCGTGTACCTAGCTGTTAGGTAATTCCAGGAGCTCAGGTAAGATAAACTTTTGCCAGGGTAGCTTTGACGAAGCAGGTGGCCAAGACACTCCTAATAGCATCACAATTTATCATAATGGGTGCTTTTCAGTGCACAGGGTAAATGAGCTGGCACAGAGCACCCACAGGCAATTTTATAACAGCTGGCTGAGTACAAGTTGACAGCACCAATTAATCATAACAAAATGCTGTAGCCTATAAAAGGAAGTAGGAGGGGGATTTTATTATTCTTGTTAACTTTTCATCATTTTACCTCATGAATAATCATGCCTGAAAACAGAAGCCTAACTATTCTTGACTCAACTTCAATGAGAGAAAGACAGAGACCAATCTTGATTTTTCACATGTGAAAGCATATTCAATACTTGATTTCCAAGCTTTATTTTTTTCCTAAGAAAAGCCATTGAGACTTAGTGGGGATAATATACTGATTTCTGATTTTGAGGAGAAATTATGTCTTAAATAAAGAACCAAGAAATAAAGTAAAAAATATAAGCTATGCTTGCAGGGCTATATCCTTATTCCAGCAGCAGTAACTCAGCGTAAGCAAGAGTAGCCCAGAATACTTCAAAGCAGTTCCACAAATAAATATTATTTTGCAGTTTCACACTTCTAAAATACATATAAGAATTACACAAGGCTCCCCACGACTGTGCTGGTCACTGGTATTCATTGTTCCTTCTCTTTGTTAACCTCAAACCCAAGGGGAAAGGAAAGGTATGGAGCAGGGTGAATCTTAAGAAATGTAATTCTAATAAAATTGAAGTTTTTTAAAATTATTTAATGCACAAAGGAAGGTTTGTCTAAAATGATTACTTCAGAAGTTTCTTTTGAATCCTGGGATGAGGCAAGATTGCTGCAGATCTTGTTTCACTGAAAAGCATTTAGCAACAGGATGGTCCTTTTGATGTAGCCTTTATTCTGGATGAGTTTGATTTGTGCCCCCTAGGATGCATTCAATAGACTAGAGAAAGAAGGCTATTTGCTAGAAGACAGAAAATGTATCCTCTCGGGACTTCTCAGTCAAATAAATTATGTAGTTAATGATTATGTATGGAAAAATAATAATAATAATAATCTTTATTGTCATTGTACTAAAATTACAATGAAATTGGTTTTAACTTCACTGGTGCAAAATTATAACAAAACAAAACAAAAAGAGAGAAAAGAAAAAAGAAAAAACTAGCATGTGCAAGGAGTGATTGCGGTTGAATTTAAAAGTCTCACAGCCCAAGGATAGAAGCTATCTTTAAACCTGTTTGTTCGGCTGGCTATACTTTGATATCTTCGGCCTGATGGTAGAAGTGCAAAGAGATACCAACCAGGGTGTGAATCTTTCTCATAGAAGATTCACACCATGGTTGGTATCTCTTTGCACTTCTACCATCAGGCTAAAGATATCAAAGTATAGCCAGCCGAACTTACTCTGCTAAATCAGCGAGATCTATCGATGTTATCCAGTGATGTCAGAGGGCAACCGATGGTTTCTTGTGCCGAATTGATCACTCTCTGTAGTGCCTTCCTCTCCGCAACTGTTAAACCAGCATACCACACTGTGATACAATATGTGAGGACACTTTCTATGGTGGACCGATAGAAAGAGGTCATCAGCCATTGTTCCACCTGATTTTTCTGCAGGACTCTGAGGAAATGAAGTCTCTATTGGGCTTTTCCAATCATCAGAGACGTGTTATTTTTCCGGGTGAGATTTTGGCTAATAAGCACTCTTAAGAATTTAAAAGAAGAAACCCTCTCCACACAGCCCCCCTCAATATACAGTGGGGCAGGTTCCTCTCTGTGCTTCCGGAAATCTAGCACCATCTCCTTTTCTCCTATAAAGAGAAAAGGGCAAGTCTTACTAGCTTTTCACATATAACAGGCTACTGAATTGCCAACCATCCATGCATGATGTCCATATATATATCTATATAAATAAAAATGTAACTGTTCATTTGTTCAAAATAGGTAATCTCAGAAAGTACTGCACCGATTGCTTTAAAATTTTCACACAACATTCCTATCAAATACGGCACCAATGATATATATAGATTGTGTAGATGTCACACCTGTGCCAGGTACACGCTACAGAAATGTAAATATGGAGTGCGGCCCTTCTGCGTGTTTCCCTCACTTGCTCACTCATCCCCCTCCTTTTTGCAGCCCCTCCCGGCCCCTTCTCCCGTGTCACGTGCACATGCAACCGCCGGTAGCGAGAGAGGTTGCTGAGGAGGAGGAGGCGTGGGATGGCGTTATTGTTGGTGGTGCCATTGGCGGCAGCGCCATCAGCGACCCCACAAACGATAAGGCCGGTCCACGCCCACACAAGGAACTGAGGCAGCCGTTGCCGCCCTCCTCCTCCAGGACTATTGCCCCTACCTGTAGAAGCCAAGAGGAGTTTCTGCTGGTAAATTAGAGGAATACAGAGAGAGAGGGAGAAACACGGTAGGTAGATAGGTAGAGGGAGAGAGAGAGAGGGAGAAATATGGTAGGTAGGTAGGTAGGGGGATAGAGGGAGAAATACAGTAGGTAGGTAGGTAGAGGGATAGAGAGAGAGGGAGAAATACAGTAGGTAGGTAGGTGGATAAGTAGGTAGATAGAGATAGAGGGAGAAATACAGTAGGTAGTTATGGAGAGGGAGAGAGGGAGAAATACAGTAGGTAGGTAGGTAGGAGAGGGGGAGAAATACAGTAGGTAGATAGGTACACACAGATTGGTTGGCCATTTAAACAGACTGGGCCACAGCAACGCATGGCCGGGTACAGCTAGTAGTAAATAAGTTTAAGGATAGAGCAAGCTGCACAACTTGTAGAGAGTAAAGAGCAACATTGATAATAAATTAATTTATTAATAAATTTATTAAAAATAATAGGCTATAAAGAAATATCTGGCACACCAATCAGCTGATTGGTAGCTAACAGAGGCAGAAATATAGGAGCTAGTGGCTATGAAGCCTGCTGATTGGGTTGACAGTGAGTCTCCATAGCTGAGAAGAGACCTGAACATCTTTCTACATTGAGTTCAGTGTCTTTATCACTACACCTTGCTTTTTAAATAACTTGAATTGGTTATCATGTGAACATATCTGACTTTTGTCATTGTTACTGTTTTATGTTATGAGTAACTTACTAGAGTTTGCATTTTCACAAATTTTAGAGAACTTCATTTTGAGACAGTTGTTTTAAAAAAAATAAAGCATCTCTTTGGGATTGGAACATTTTGTTGTAAATGGCTCAGAATCATTACAGAGATTGAAGTAACCTCTAATTCTCACTTAGCTATATAGCTTATTTACATCAGCTTTTCTTAACATCAGGTGAAAATATCTGTATAAAGTAATAAGATTTTACTGACTTCGGAATCTCATTAAAAGATGGAGTATTTTCTTTATGTTCAATGTCTGAAGAATTGCTCAAATCAAGAGCCCAGATAGTATGTCATATTGTTTTGTGTCTTTTTAAAAAGTAATTCTGCATGTGCTCTAAAATTCAAGCCCAAATGTTGCTAGTTGAGGAATAAATTAATTTGTAATCTTCATTTTCCTATTTCTTTCAGTCCTCCCCTTGAGACACTTTCCAAAAATATCTTGTAACATACCTTGTAGGATTCATAAATTAATATATCATTTTTGTTGTGCCAAGTCTTAAGAGGCTTTTTTCTATTTACTTTTTTCTGAGAAAAGGAAAAATGCATCACTGTACCCTATCTCAAAAAACAAATATAATTTCATTTCAATTTGTATATGTTAATTATATTAACATATTAAAATTAATCATGATAATTATTTCAAGACAAAATACATCTCAGCAGAGCAGAAGTGAGTAATCAAGTATTTTGTGGCTACTCAATTTACTGTCACAGAACTTTGATAGCCAATGATAGCCATGCTCTCCTTTTCTTTAATTGTTCCTTTATTTTTTAATTACACTTAGACTGAAGAACTCTTCAAATGAAGGTCTTATGCTTTGTAAAATAGGACACAGAACTACTCTAATTACAATTGCATGGGTGTTAAGCTATTCATGAATATTGAAGCTATTTAATTAATATGTTATGTAGGAGATAATCTGGTGCCGAAACCCGGGAACCAAAGACACCTTTCAAGGGAGCAACAGCCAACATACTTACCTCCCATCTGGAACAGACCCCAAAGCACGCTTCGTCTTACGAGATTTCTCAGAGGTAAATATGGGTTGCAATCTGTCTCACCAGCAGCAAACACACGTTGAAGAACATAAGTTCTTATTACAGAAGTCAGGTGTTATCACAACTGAGGCAGAAATAAGGAAGCTAGTTGGTGAGATAGGAAAACATTGTTTTTGGTACCCCGAATGGGGAACATTTTGTTTAAGTGCCTGGGAAAAAATAGTCACAGGGACACCGCAAAGTCCCTGTTTGACCCAAGGGAAGTGCTTCTATTAGGTGGCAAACAGGCAGTTCCATGCTGACAAAGACAAGGTGGCTCCAGAAGGAAGCTGAAAGAGAAAGTGAGTCCATCTGGAAAGGTATTTTTTCTTTTTGAGATACTCTGCCCAAAGAAACCTTTTAAAAAAAAAGTAAAACTAAATCCTTCAAGCAAAAGAAATAAGCAGCGGAATTAGCCTACTTTGGACTGATCTGGAAAGGTTTTTATTCTTTTTCCTTGTAATTGTGGATTGAAATGCATGTAACAGGGTTTTTAATTCTCTCATAAATGAACGGATTATTTCTTCTTCTGTTTTTTGTTACTGTATTTTTTGAGTCTTGGACTAAAGCCCTATTTTTACTTTTATAATTCTTCTTCTGACTTGCTACTAAAATTCTACTAAGAACTTTATTTTTATAACGAAGAGAGACATATTAGAAAGTGAAAAGTAGCAACACTGCCACTGGGAGGTCAGAGGCTGGATCTTTTGAGACAATGTATTTTTTTCTCTTTGGAGATTGTTGACTATTCGGATGAAGGGTTTACAACTTGTTTATAGAAACTGATAAAGACTTAAGGGCATGATTTGTTATTTTACAGGTGCTCTTTGATAATTGTTTAGACAAAGGAAGGGAAAAGGGAAAAGAAAATACAGAATACTTCTCCTTTGAAGAGTACAACAGAACCTGTTATTTAAATTAATTTAAAATAAAAAGATAAAATAGGCCTGAGACCAGGGTAGCAGTGGTAATTAATTTTCCTTATTCCTTTTTTTGGTAACATGGATCAATATCCAGATGAGGATACGTTAGAATATCAAAAAAATTTGGCTGGAATTTTAAATCTTTTGAAAGGATATAGAAGAATCGATAAAAAATTGGAAAAACTGGTGTTTATTGCAACAAAATATGAGGAGATTGGGGCACCAAAAATTAAAGAGAAGGAAGAAGATGTAGAAGATAAAAAGATACCCCCTTCAGTTGAAGATAAAGATAAGACAACAGAGGATTTTACTAATGGATCAAATGTGGGAAAAAGCAGAAAGAAGGGAACTTTGAAAAGGGAACCTGAAGAATCTGAGCTCCATCTCTGTCTCCAAGAAGAAGAGGGGGGAAAATAATTGATGATGGATGTAAGAGGAGAAATTCTTCCAGCATGTCTGATAATCAAAGATAAACAACTTTTAATAACAGAAGGAGGGCAACGATACCATTTGAGAGTTGTCTTGAACAGTAAATTGCATAAATAAGTTTACAAAAACCTTATAAAGGAGAACAAAAGAAGATTGAAACCACAAATGGCAAGAGAGATAAGACTACTTTGCTATTGCCACTACCCCAGCTTTGTGGAATATCTTGCTCTCAAAGTTGAGTAAATCTACCACTCTTTTGGTCTTCTGCAAATGGGTCAAATCTTGGCTGTGTAGCCTTTGAATGGAGGACATAGAAGTTCATATAACCATGAGGCTGGCTAGCCTCATGAGACCCCCACCTATGTACCACCTGCATTAACAACTGCTAAGAATAAGTATAATATTTATTGTCATTATACTTAAATACAACAAAATTGGTTTTAACCTCACTGGTGCAAAATTATAGCAGAAACGAAAAAAGAAAGAAAAAGGGGAAAAAACTAGGCTGTGCATGGAGTGATTGTGGTTGTATTTAAAAGTATCACAGCCCAAGGATAGAAACTGTTTTTATACCTATTTGTCCAGATAGCCATGCTTTGATGTCTTCTACCTGATGGTAGAAGTGCAGAGACTCTGCCTAGGGTGTGAACATCTCTCTCTTTTTTTGCAATGATTTCTTTTTATTTTTTGCATAAAAACAGATAAAACATACATCCAGTTTCAATTTTGTGTAGCATGTCATTTGGTCACAAGTTTTTGTACATCAATCTTTCCATTTACAAGCATAATTACTAATTGTTCATTAAACATAGCCAAGTATATCACCATTATTGAGCTTTCATATGTTGAATTAAAAATTAGTGTTCCTTCATTTCAAAGCACCTTATTTTCTTAAATACTTAATTATCTGTTTAAAACAATACATCTTTATAAAATCACTTATCTTTTTCTTTTATATATTTAAAGAATAAAGAAAAAAAACTTTCCCTGAATTCATGTTTTACAACATTCTTTCAATTACCGTTAAAGAATACAATGCTTATACTATGTATCACTGCAATACTATTTTCCCTATATAAAACCAAAAAGTTACCAAGTGTTTCAATTCATATATATCTCAATCATTCTTTGCACCGTTATTGATCTATTTAATATACAAAATATCTTTCTAAGGTAACATAGTCTCTACTTACTATAGCATCAAGCATTCATCGCATCTGACTTTTACACCTTAGGTTTATTTTTATCCTTTATGTATCGTGTATCCAAAAAACCCTTTTATTTCATAACAAAAGATTTTTTTTTACGTTAACTATCCTTTTTCTAGATGTAACTAAATAATCAATTTCATCTCCAGACTTTTTTGTCTAACCATTGGTAGAACAAATCCCAACCTTTATAAAATTGCTCATCCTCTTGCTCTCTAATTTCGAATGTCAGTTTACTCATTTCAGCACAGTCCATGATCTTTCGAATAATTTCCTCCTGAGTAGGTAATTTCTCATTTTTCCAATTTTTTGCAAATGCAATTCTAGCTGCTGTCAACACATTCACAATCAGGTATTTCAAGTCTTTATCAAATGTTTCTGGAATAATCTATATAAATAAAAATGTAAAATAGTTTGTACGAAGCAGCTAATCTCAAAAACTACTGCACTGATTTACCTCAAATTTTGACACAATGTTCCCAAGGACTTCCAATAATAGAATACGTACTTATTTTGTGGCTAGCACACGTGTGTCATGTGCAAGGTACACAAATGTAAAATGTACCCACTGATCATGTTTTCACCTCCCTGTAACTCCTCCCACCTGGCATTTCCAACAGTCATTTCCTCAAGAACATTGTACGGAGGCCTAAAAAGGCCAAGACAAGGTACAGAGGATAGCAAACTCCCAGGTGGCCCATAGAGAGAGAGAGAGGGAGAAATACAGTTTAATAAAAGAGGGACCAGAGGAAACAGAATAGCAGTCTTCCAATATCTCAGGGGTTGCCACAAAGAAGAGGAAGTCAAGCTATTCTCCAAAGCACTAGAGGGCAGAACAAGAAGCAATGGGTGGAAACTAATCAAGGAGAGAAGCAACTTAGAACTGAGGAGAAATTTCCTGACAGTTAGAACAATTAACCAGTGGAACAGATTGCCTCCAGAAGTTGTGAATGCCCCAACACTGCAAGTCTTTAAGAAGATGTTGGATAGCCATTTGTCTGAAATGGTATAGGGCTTCCTGCCTAGGCAGGGGGTTGGACTAGATGACCACCAAGGTCCCTTCCAACTCTGCTATTGTATTATTGTATTACAGTAGGTAGATAGATAGGGGAATAGATAGGGAGAAATACGGTAGGTAGGTAGGTAGGTAGGTAGGTAGGTAGGTAGGTAGGGGGATAGATAGAGAGGGAGAAATAAGGTAGGTAGGTAGATGCATAGATAGATAGGGAGAAACACAGTAGGTAGGTAGGGTGATAGAAAGAGAGGGAGAAATACAGCAGGTAGGTAGGTAGGTAGGTAGGTAGGTAGGTAGGTAGGTAGGTAGAGGGAGAAAGGAAGAAATATTGTAGGTAGGTAAGTAGAGGGATAGACAGAGAAATACAGTAGGTAGGTTAGGTAGGTAGGTAGGTAGGTAGGTAGGTAGGTAGGTAGGTAGGTAGGTGGATAGATAGGGAGAAATACAGTAGGTAGGTAGGTAGCGGGATAGATAGAGAGGGAGAAATACAGTAGGTAGGTAGGGGGATTGATAGGGAGAAATACAGTAGGTAGGTAGAGGGATAGATAGGGAGAAATACGGTAGATAGGTAGGTAGGTAGGTAGGTCTGTTTTTAAACTTTCCCAGTTTAAAAACAGAGCCTCTCTTATATAATGTCTTCTAAAATAACCATGTGCTCTAGTTCCTTTATACCATAGAAATGCATGCCATCTCAACATTAAATCATGCCCCTCTAGGTTCAAAAGCCTAGTATTTCTTTTTTTGTGTGTGTGGTAAAGCAATTTTATTGGTTTTACAATTTTATGGGGATAAGGGTATATAGGGTTACAATAGAAATATTTTAGAGCTTTCAAGTCGGAGATGGTGGTCGTTTCCGATGCTTCATGTAAAAACAATTTCAATAAAAAGTGGAAAGAAATACATACATATTATATTATAAATCCATGCATTCAATCGTTTGTTTTGTTAACATCCATTAAGGAATTACAATACGTAAAAGAAAAAATCATTTTAATGATCCGAGTCTCTTGTTATAATTCTTCTTTTTCCTTCCTGCCAGTGGGCGGAGCCACAGCCCCTCCCGCTCCCATATCTTAATCCTCCAGGATTGAGGAGTGTTTTTTAAGAAAAGCTTCCACCTCTCCTTTTGTTTTAAATCTTATTCTACCCCCCTCCCGGAACACCAACATTCCTTCAGGCATTAACCATTTGGAACACACCCGTTTTTTGTACAATTTTTTAAAGAGAAGGAATACTTCTCGAATTTTGGGGGGGTTCTGCTTCAAACTGGCAATTTCTTTTGGCTGATGCATCAAAGGCCTTTCTCTCTGTGCTCCCAGGATCCCATCCCTTGTTGACCGTCTTCCAAATTTTATATCTATCTCTCTGGGTATATCATTTATTCTGGCATATGCTAAAGTTGTATATTCTTTACTTTTTTTGGCACATTCTGCTAAAATTGTATTCATTAAATCTTTTAAATTATCTGATTCAGAAGCATTATGAAACCTTAAAAAGCAAGACATTTTTTCAAAATCAATTCTAGACCTATGACCAGCCCTATCTGTAAATTCTTTTTGTGATTCCCTTCTCTCTTCGCTCGTCTCAACCGTCCCGCCCTCCAACCCATCAATTTTTTGTTTGTCATTTATTATTGTTCTTTGTGCCTCCAACAGTTCCAGTCTTGAGCTTGTCATGTCTTTCCGGATTTGCTTTATTTCCTGCATTATGCTTTGAAACATTCCATGTATTGATACTTTCTGGTTGTCCTCTCCTACTGCCTCTTTTTGCAACATTGCAACACTTTTTATTTGATGAGGAAGAGGGCAAGCTTTTGTAGAAGCAGTAGCGGAAAAGTTTTTTCCAGTCAGAGGCTTTCTTGTTGGCATGATTAAAATTTTGAATTCTTATTGTTAAAGATGGCGTCTGGTGGGTGAACAGTCTGCGAGCTCCAAGAAAAGGCAAAATCTGTATTTAAGTTCCAAATCCATGTTGTATAAACTCCAGAGAAACAATTGTAAACTCCAATCCACCAAAGAAAAGAAGGGTACAATGGGAGAGACACTGAGAGTCACTTGAGTTGGCTGGACATATAAATTTGTTAGTCTTGTAAAATTGAAGGAATGTTCAAATTTCAAAGAAGGTTTTCCACTGGGAGCAAAGAAGCGCCATTTTTCCGCCGCTTTGGCGTTTGTGAAGAATTAGTGAAAGTTCCATTTACCCTTTAACGAGGCTCTGATACAAAATCTCAAAGTGTAATTCCATATATGGTAGTGCTTTCACTTTTAACTAATAGAAAGTCGGATGTTAACTTTCTCTCTCTCCCCGCGCCCGGGGAGCATTTTAAAACATTGCTTTTTTTTCCGAGAGGGGGTTTCTGCAAACTCCCCCCTCTATTTTCCCTTTTAAAAAGTTGAATACATCAAGCCAGAACACTTACAGTCCACAGGGTCAATGCTGAGCCTCGGTACGATCCTCCAGCTCCGGCACTTCAGCCCGTCTTTTAAGTGCTCATAGTTCCAGCGTTCCTTCGGCGAGAGGGCATTCCCCCCCCCCCGCAGTCTGTCCTCCGGCTCCTGGGGCGAAGCGGGAATGGCCCCCCTGATCGCCGTCGAGGTGGGGGTTTCACCGCCGGCTGCCCTTACGGTGGGGGCTCGTGTCCCCGAAGGCACCCACTGGAGAAACCAAGCGGCGGACGTGTCCAGAACACGTACGTCGCTTCCGGAAAGCGGAAGTGATCGCCCAAAAGCCTAGTATTTCTTAAAGTTATCCACTCCTTAATCCACATCAAATTTGCTGCCTGATAATATAGCTCTCAATCAGGTTGGCCCATCCCTCCTCTTATTTTGGAATCTTGTAACACTTTAAGCTTTATTCTTGCCTTTTTCCCCTGCCATATAAATTTTGAGACCATTTTATTCAAGTCTTCAAAAAAGTCCTTCCCCAATCTAATTGGGATTGTCTGAAATAAATATTTGGCAAAATATTCATTTTTATTGTAGATATTCTCCCAATCAATGATAGTTGTAGATTCTCTCATTTCATCAAGTCTGTTGCAATTTGTTGTTTAAGGGTACTGCATCTAGGGCACTGCATTTAAGGGCACTGCATCTAGCTGTCAAGTGAATCCCCAAATATTTAATTTTATTTGTAACTTGAATCTCCAAGCATTCCGCTAGTTCTTCTTTTTGTTTAGAAGGTATGTTCTTTGTCAAGATCTTTGTTTTGTCTTTATTTATTTTCAAGCCAGCTATTTTTTCATAATCTTCAATTTTTTCTATCAGTTTAGGTGCAGTTCCAGACGGTTCTTCCAAAATAAAAACTAGATTATCTGCAAATGCTTGTAGTTTATATTCTTCTGATTCAATTTTCATTCCTTTTATTTCTTCATTTTCTCTAATATTTCTGTTTAGCATTTCTAATGTTAGAACAAAAGGTAAGGGTGATAATGGGCAGTCTTGTCTTGTACCTCTTTTTATTTCAATGTGATCCATAAGTTCTCCATCATTATTTTTGCGGTTTGTTTATGGTATATGGTATGTATAGCATGGATATAGTTCTTACCAAATTTCATTTGTTCCAATTGTTGAAACATAAATTGCCAATTCACATTATCAAAGGCTTTCTGTGTATCCAGAAAGAATAACGCCATTTGTTTTTCAGAATGGGCTTCGTAGTATTCCAAAGTATCCAATATTATTCTTATATTATCTTTAATTTGTCTCTTTGGTAAGAAACCATTTTGATCCGAATGTATAAACCCATTTAGATATTTTTTAAGTCTTTCTGACAATATTGATGCAAATAACTTATAGTCTGAATGTAACAAAGAGATTGGTCTGTAATTCTTGATTTGGGTAAGATCTGCTTATTCTTTGGGTAACAATGAAATGTATGCTTCTGACCACGAATTTGGCATTTTGCTTTCAACCATTACTTCATTCATAATGCTTCAAGATACAGATTCCTCTAACGTTTTATAGAATTCCATTGGTAATCCATCTGGACTCGGGCCCTTCCCGTTATTTTCTCTTTTGGGGGCTTCGGTTAGTTCCATCATCGTTATTTTGGCATCTAATGTGGCTCTGATATCATCTGGCATGATAGGGAGGTTGGCCTTCTGTAAATATTGCTTAACATCTCGCTCTTCTATGTTCTCTCATTCATATAACTTGGCATAATAATCTTGAATAATTTTCTTCTTCTCTTTATTTCCAAAGTGTATTTGTCCTTGTTCATCTTTTAGTTGTTGAATCTTCTTCATTTCTCTCTCCTTTCTCAATTTATAAGCCAGCCATCTACCTGGCTTGTTTGCATTTTCAAAATAGTTCTGTTTCATGCCTCTAATTTTTTGTGCCAATTCCTTTTTTTCCAGTAAATCCATTTTGTGTTTAATTATATCCATTTTTATTTTAGTGTCTTTTCTTTGTGGCAATTTCTGTAACTCTTTTTCCCGTATCTTATACTCATTCTCTAAATTTTTACCTATTTGTCTTTTCTTTGTGTTTCTCCTCCTTGTATACTCTATTATCAGACCTCTGGCCACTGCCTTCATTGCATCCCAGAGATTCTGCATGGATGTATCTTCTTTTTTGTTTTCTTTGAAAAGGTAAGTCAGTTCTTTTTTCATTTTCAGTACAAAGTCTTTCTCTTTCAATATTGTATTGTTTAGTGTCCATCTGGATCTAGTTCTGTGCCCTCTCCATTTAATTGTGATCAGATTGTGGTCTGCCCAGGTGCTGGCTTCAATTTCCACTTCTTGTATATAGCCACTTAGATCCGATGAGGCCCAAATCATATCGATTCTTGAAAGTGAAAGGTGCCTATTTGAATAGAATGTATATTGTTTTTTGTAGTGTTTCTTTCTCTCCAGACATATTTTAAGTTCATTTCCTCTGTTGTGGTAGCCCAACAGTTCCCACGACACCTGGAGGAAGTTGATTATCTAGACCCGCGCCAGTCCGGCTTCCGACCCGGTCACAGCACCGAGACAGCATTGGTCGCATTGGCCGATGATCACTGGAGGGCACGGGATAGAGGTTATTCCTCTATCCTACTCCTATTAGACCTCTCGGCGGCTTTTGATACCATCGACCATGGTATCCTATTGCACTGACTGGGGGGGTTGGGGCTGGGAGGCACCGTTCTGCGGTGGTTCTCGTCCTACCTCTCTGGTCGGTCGCAATATGTGTTGATGGGAGGGCAGAGGTCGACCTCGAGGCCTCTCTTATGTGGGGTTCCTCAGGGGTCGGTCCTCTCGCCCCTCCTGTTTAACACATATATGAAGCCGCTGGGTGAGATCATCCGTGGTTTTAGGGTGGAGTACCATCTGTACGCTGACGACACTCAGCTGTACATATCCACCCCAAACCACCCCAACGATGCCGTCGAAGTGCTGTCCTGGTGTTTGGAAGCCGTACGGATCTGGATGGGTGGTAACAAACTCAAGCTCAACCCTGCCAAGACTGAGTGGCTGTGGTTTCCGGCACCCCAGTTCAGCCAGATTACTCCAACTCTGGCCATTGGGGGTGAAACACTGGCCCCCGTGGAGAGGGCGCGCAATTTGGGTGTCCTCCTGGATTCCCGGCTATCCTTGGAGGACCATGTGGCGGCCGTGGCCAGGGGGGCATTTCATCAGGTACGCCTGATGCACCAATTGCGCCCCTTACTGGACCAGGCTGCCCTTCGCACAGTCACTCAAGCTCTCGTGACGTCCCGACTCGACTACTGTAATGCTGTCTACATGGGGCTTCCCTTGAGGTGCACCCGAAAGCTACAGTTAGTCCAAAACGCAGCTGCGCGGGTGATTATGGGAGCCACTAGATGCTCCCACATAACACTGATCCTACGCGAACTGCATTGGCTTTCTGTGGCCTTTCGGGTGCGCTTCAAGGTTTTGACGACCATCTTTAAAGCGCTCCATGGCTCGGGGCCTAGTTATATGCGAGACCGCCTCCTGCCCCATACATCCCTTAGACTGATACGTTCGCACAGAGAGGGTCTTCTCAGGGTGCCGTCGGCCGGACAATGCCGACTGGCGACACCCAGGGGAAGAGCCTTCTCTGTGGCGGGCCCAGCCCTCTGGAATGACCTACCCCCTGAATTACGCACCATCATCGACCTCTGCCTCTTCCGCCAATGTCTAAAGACATATTTGTTCCAACAAGCCGGCCTAGCCTAACCTCCCATGGGGACTTTTAGGAAGTTTTTAAATTGGGTATTTTAAATTTGGTTTTAGTACAGGATAGGATTGTTTAATATTTATTTTAAATTATATATTTATCTTTGTATTTGTATGTTTTTAAATTTCCTGTATGCCGCCCTGGGTCCTCTGTGGAGAAGGGCGGGATATAAATTTAAATAAAATAAAAAAAATAAAAAATAAAATAAACTGTAAACATTTTTTTCTTCCATGATTATACTTTAGATGTAGGATTTGCAGCTCTAGTTGATCTTGGTTCCCGTTGTTCTCTGGGTTCCCCCCCCCTTCCAGCACCTTCTTCAATAGCAATTCCACCTACTCGGAATTTTCTCCATCTCGGACACAGGTGTATCTGGTAGTAGTGATGATAGGTCTTCTTTACCAGCCTTCTCTGCTTTCCCTCTCAGATGTTCTTTATAGAAAGCTTCTGCTTTTTCTATTGTATCGATTCTGAACCTTTGTCCTTCCCATGAAAATATTAGACCTTCCGGTACAAGCCATCTGTACTGGACACATTTCTTAAACAAGATTGTGGTCAAGAATTGATATCCTCTTCTCTCTCACTCTTCTTGGGATTTGCTTTAAAACCAAAATTTCCCTTCCTTTATATTCCAATTTTCTGTCTCTTATTTTCTGCAATATTTGAAACTTCAGTGGTTTTTTGGTAAATCTTACATGTACTTCTCTTGGGAGTGCATTTCTTGTTGCATATCGTGTGTTTACTCGAAATGCATCGCCTATATCATCCATCAGCTTCTCTTGAGGCATCTCTAACACTTCTGCCAGAATTTCAGGTATTATTAAAAACAGGTTCTCTCCCTTTTCTTCTATTATATTTTTAAATCTTAAGAAATGTTCTGATCGATCCATCTTTAATCCTATTGTTCCACTGTTTTCTTTTTCGGTGTCACTCAATCTGCTGTCAAAATCTTCAGTTTTCTTCTCCCTATCTTCTTATCTTTCCTCCATTTTTTGGATCCTATCATCCTGATTCATCATCCATTGCTGAATCGTTTCAATTTTTCCCTCTGTCTGGGCCGTTTTTTGTTCTATATTCTCTATTCTTTGTTCCATCGCATTCATCTTTTTTTTCCATGTTTTCAGATCTTCTTACTAGTGTGTCCAACTTTTCATCACTACTATCCCCTCGCTGCTGTACTGCTTGTATTGCTTGCATAATTGCCTCAAGTGTTATACCCTTCTCTTTTTCTTGTTTTTCTTGCTGGATCATTGCCTGTATTATTCTTTGTCCTCCTGCCGGTGAGCCTGCAGGGGTCATTGTTGGAGAACCAACTGGTATTGTCTTCCTACTCAACTTCGGGGTTTTATTCTTCTCTTTCCCACCGTGGTTTAATCTAGTATGAAATTGAAAATATAAAAGGGGGGAGGGGGAAAGATAGAGAAAGAAGACAACAAAGAAAATATCCCAGATATTCACCGGTTAACACAAAAAACTAATTCAAAGGGGAAATGAAAAATAAAAATAAAGGTTAAATATATGATTAGTAAAAATAAGCAAGGATACCCAAGCCAAAGTGAAAAGTAAAATAAAGAAAAAAGAGTATATATATATACATACATACACACACACACACACACACATAAAAAATATTTGTTTCTATAATCTATTTTTATCAAAAATTAAAAAATAAAATAAAATATATAATAATAAAAAAAGAAAAAAAGGATTTTTTTCTTATTAGCACCCACCACCCACCCAAAATCTTAGTCACCTTCTTCAAATAAATCCATGACAATGAAATCAGACTTTAAGAGATGAGGGGGGGGGGGGAAAGGAAGAGAAGAAAGGGGGAGTGTACTAAAACTTTGTCCAAAAAAGGAGAAAAAAAAGGAGAGGGGAATATGTATTATTATGTTTTAGAAGGAAGCAGGTTGAGGTTTTCTTTTAGTTCAGTCCAATTGAGTTTAAAAACAGGTCATTCAAATATCTCCACTCCCAGTGTAATAAGGGGGTGGGGAGGGAGAGTAATGTTTATAAGTTCAAAAACTTCAGCCTTTAGCCAAAAGAAAAAAAAAAGTAAAAAGTATCTCCTCTCACGCAAAGTAGTAGAAACACAGTTCCCAAGGCAGAGAAAGGAGAGAATTCAAAGAGAAAGTTTTTTTTCCCTTTTGATGCAAAAAACCTTTCCAAGGTCACTCCAATCTTCCCAGATGGCTTCATTCATTCATCTTCCTTGTTGAGTTAGCAAATTATAAGGTTTCCCCACTTGCATGAACATCTGTGTTTTGGTTATCAGATCTTGTGACCTTGGGTGGTTAAATTTTTCCTAAGCAAATCCAGCCATAAAATATTGAGCAACTTTGTCTCTACCACTGGGTGGCAGTGTTAGATTGTATCCAACCTAAAGTCTCTAATAGCTCTGCCTTCCTCTCTTTTTTTTTTGAAGACCATAAGCACACAAAAAACCCCCAAAACCCCAACCAACGGATTAAAAAGTAATGATAATAAGGAAAATAACTTTAAAGATAGTCTCTAGTAGTTAAAAAATATATCCATACCATTCAGCTTCAATCTCAAAGAGTTCAAAATAGAAAGAAAGCTCCAAACCAGCAATCCACTTTATATTACATTAAAAGTCCAGCCTGGCTTCCAATGGAAAAAGGAAGCACAAAAAACAAGGACGTTTCAATTAACAATTCTGCCGCTTAATCTCAGGTTGTTCTCTATCTTGCCTTAGATCTCCACTTTCAGGGTGTTCTCCTAAGAGTAGAAAACGGGGGTTCCCCTATACGTGCCCAGCTGCCCGTCGAACACATCGGCGAAGTCAGCCAACACGTCAACGACGGAGCCGGCGGGCACAATGTGCACCCCCTGGACCGACAGCCCCAAGGCAGGAAACCAGTCCAACCCAATAAGGGATGGGCAAAGCTTGGACAGCTGAGCCCAAGAGACGAGGGACCGGGAAGATCCTGAGTCCACCTCCATCTCAACCATCACCCCCTCCAGTCTGACAGAAGCCGTTAGATGCGTACGGTCAGCCGTGGCCCTGCTGACCGACACCGGAGCCTCGGAGAGGATGAAACAGTCGGCGGCCTGCAGCTGGTGGTGGGCCGTGGGGGTGCAGCCTGGCGAGGCTGTGCTGGCCAGGCGGCTGAAGGAGGCGGTGCGGCCGACACGGCGGCCGGAGCCGGTGAAGGACGGGAGGCGCAGCAGACCAGCGTGAGATGGCATTTTCGACCACATTGTCGACACACGGCGGCCCGGAAGGGGCAGTCAGCCCTTGAATGGTCTCCCCCACAGCCCAAGCAGGGAGCCAGAACCGGGTAGACAGGCGGAGCCCAGCCAGCCCTGTGGCTAAAGACCCGCAGGCTGACAACGTGGTCCTCCAAATCGAGGTCATCCAGCGGGGCCAGCTCATCGACTAGGCAGGTGCGGGGAGACGGCGCCAGCGGCGGCTGGCAGCAGGTCATCTCGGCCATCGAGAGTTCGGAAAGCTCGGCCGCCCGGGCCTCCTCTACGGCCTGCTCCAGGGTGATTTCAACCTTGGCGAGGAGGTATCTCTTCAGGCGGACGTCTTGGACGCCACAGACGAATTGCTCTAGAAGCGATTCCTCTAGGAATGGTGCGGGGAATTGCGGCGGTCCTCAAGGCTTGCAGAAAATCGGCGATTGAGTGTTCTGGCTGCTGTAGACACTGCTGGAACGCGTAGCGATGCGCTATGCGGGACAGCACGGGCGCGTAGTGAGTACGGAGTTGACTTAAGAGAGTGTCCCAAAGAACTTCGTGGACAGCGATGTTCCACGCTGTCGCAAAAAGGTCCGTACCACCACAGCTGAGGAAGTAGCTCAACTTCCTCGCGGGGGGACAACTTGCCAAGGTCGTTCACGATCATGAAGCATTCAAATCTAGCCAGGAAAGAAGCCCATGGCTCATGGGCGGTGTCAAACGGCGCGAACGGAGGCATAGTCGTCATGATGGCCGTACCGCAACAAAAGACAAAATGTTAAAAAAAAAAATCTCTCCTTAGGAAAGAAGAACAAAGAACTAGACCTGGTCCCCAGCCCTCGTCGCCATTGTTAGATTCGAATAATGAGGGACTCAGGTTACTTAAAACAATAGCCGTTTATTTGGCTTTAAACACAGCAAAAGAGCAGAAGTTATAGCAAGCAACAAAAGGTGCAGTAGACAGGGACTTCCCCGTTTGACAGCTATTTAAACGAGAGCTGTCAAACGGGGAACCAATCAGGAGACCTGGTAACCCAATTTCAGCCAGTCGCATCTGAGCCAATCAGATGCAACTGGCTGTTACCAAGCCTACAAAGGTGAGGTCGAAGACTTGCGGCCGGTCGTAAGTCAAGGACCAGTCGCAAGTCGAGGACCTCAACACAAACGACATGCTCTCTCTCCAGCTCTTTCTTCAAGGAGCTGTCTGCTGTTTTGTGCCACCCCGGAGGGGGCGGCTCTTGAGTGCCAGTAAACAGGGGGTTCTCCCAGTCCTCCAGAGACATCCGGGTGTCTCTGGGTTCCCCCAAAATTCCCTGAATCAGACCGTTCCAGTGCTCGTAAATGAGTGGCTAAACCGGAGCGCCCAGGAAGCTAATGTACTGCAGATGACGTTGGCTCCTCCCCTCTTCTGGGGTGTGAATCATCTCTGAATATCTTCCTTACTCTGCTAAAGCAGCAAAATCTGGCGATGTCATCCAGTGGTGTCAGAGGGAAACCAATGGTTTCTTGTGCCGAACTGATCACTCTCTTTAGTGCCTTCCTGTCCGCAGCTGTTAAACCAGCATACCATACTGTAATGCATTATGTGAGGACACTTTCTATGGTGGACCGATAGAAGTTGTTCAATCTGATATTTTCACAGAACTCTAAGGAAATGAAGTTTCTGTTGGGCCTTTCCAATCACCAGAGATGTGTTATTTTTCCAGGTGAGATCTTGACTAATAAGCACTCCCAAGAATTTAAAAGAGGAAAGTCTCACCATACACACACCCTCAATATACAGTGGGGCAGGTTCCTCTCTGTGCTTCTGGAAATCTAGCACCATCTCCTTTGTCTTACTAGTATTTAGATGTAAGTTGTTTCTTGAGCACCATGCGGATACCTTCTGGACTTCTTTCCTGTATGCTGATTCGTCCCCTGCAGTTATGAGACCCAGCACCATTGTGTCAACTGCTAACTTTATTATGATGTTAGATGGACCAGAGGATATGCAGTCATATGTATACAGCGAATACAGGTAGGGTCTGAGCACACAGCCCTGATGGGAGCCTATGTTGACCTTCAGTGTGGAAGATGTAAAGGACCCAACCCTTACTGTTTGTGGACAATACATCAGAAAGTCTTTGATCCATTCACAAATTCAGGTCAGTCAACTTTTCAATGAGATTGCCTGGTAAGATGCTGTTAAAGGCCTAGCTATGGTCTATTAAAAAGCATTCTGACATAATTCACAGATTTCTCAAGGTGGCTCAGTGCAATATGTAGAGCAGTGGTGATGGCGTCCTCTGTCGACCTGTTGCTTCTATAAGCAAACTGGTGTTGATCAAAACTTGGTGGAAGACAGGATCTGAGGTGTTGTAGGACCAGTCTCTCAAAGCACTTCATCACTATGGACGTCAGTGCAATGGGTCTATAGTCATTCAAGCTATTTATGGCTGCTTTCTTCGGAACTGGGATAATTGTGGCTGCTTTCAAGCATGATGGGACTCTAGTCTAGCCTGTTGCAGGGAGAGGTTAAAAATCCTTGTCAGGAACCCTGTTAATTGGTCAGCACAGGTTTTTACTACTTTCTCCAACACCCCGTCTGGACCTGCAGCTTTGTTGGGATTTACACCCTTCAGCTCAGCTCTCACTTGATGTTCATCCAGGGTGAGTGGCTGGAGGTTTGAGGGCCTTTGGTCTAGAGCCACAGAGACTGATCTTTTGACCTCAAAGTGGGCAAAGAAGCTATTTAGTTCCTCTACTAGCAGGGCATTAGCATTGGCTATTTTTTTCGTATTGCTCTTTTTAGGTTAGGTGTTGTAGCCCCTGCCACACCTGTCTTGAGTTATTATCTTTCAGATATTTCTCTACCTTTTGTTTGTATTTCTGTTTAGCCGCCTTAATGCCTCTTTTCAAGATTTCACTGGGTTCATTGTATTTGTCTTCGTTTCCTGTCTTGAAGGTGGAGTTTCGGGCTCTCAGAAGTGACTGTACCTCTGCTGACATCTAGGGTTTACGATTACTGTAAACTCTGATTTGCTTATTCAATATTACATTGTATGGGGATGTTTTAATGTATGAGAGTACAGTGTCAGTGAATTCTTGCAGCTCCAAAAGTTCAAATATACTGCACTCGGTAGTCTCAAAGCTGTCCTGCAATTGACAGAGGGCTCTCTCCAGCCAAATTTTGACAGTTTTCAAGACTGGTCATATCCTTTTCCTAAGGGGGATATACTTTGGGCACAGCAGCAGAGAGATGTGGCCAGACGTACCCAGATGGCAGAGCGGGATTGTTCTATATGCCTGTCTTAAGTTTGACTACATATGGTCTAGAGTATTCTTACTTCTGGTGGTACACTGCACATATTGCACAAACTTAGGGAGAAGACTGGCTTGATTAAAATTCCCAGCCACGATAAAAGCGCCCTCAGGGTAAGTTTGCTGCTGCCTCTTACTGGCGTCATGTAACTTAGAGAGCGCTGTGCTAACATTTGCATCAGGTGGAATATAGACAGCAGTGATAACTATAACAGAAATCTCACTAGGTAAATAAAATGGCCGACAAATGACAGTTAAGAATTTCACATCTGCAGAACAGTGTGTATAAGCAACTCTACTTTTAGTACACCAGTTATTATGTGTGTAAATACAAACTCATCCACCTTTGCTTTTACTAGAGTTGCTGTTTCTGTCAAAGCAGTGTGTGGTGTGGTTAGTTAGCTCCACTGACATATCCAGTACAAGTGGATGAAGCCAGGTCTCTGTGATGATCATCACACAGCAGTCACAAATGAGCTTATTCACTGCCATCCATAGCTCTACTTCATCAGTTTTGTGGAAAAAAGATCTAGAGTTGGTTAGAAACATGCTTGGTAATGCTGGACTGTGAGGCTGCTTCTGTAACCGAACTAGCAAACTAGCCCTGCATCCCCACTTCTGCTTCCGCTCTCTTCACCACCTCCTAGGCCAGTGATGGCGAACCTTATAATTATTTACAATTTTGTATAATTTTGATGGACCCTAATCAAAAGGCAGTCAGGAGATGGAAGGCTCTCTTAAGCATTAAAACCATTGTCTTTTCATGACAAGATGTATATTGTAGATTTCCTGAAATGTAAAATGGAACGGAATGGAAAATTGCCATTTACATTTCAGGAAATCTAGATAATGGGATCTTAATCCTATATAAGGACTGGCATGGTCAAGCTGTCAGTGTTAAGCCCTTCAGTTTCTCCTTCTATACATTTTAAAGCATTCAATGTTCAGTTTTTCTCTCCCTGGACACTAAACTTATTTATAAATAATTTGGATACAGACTTGACTATGTTACATGATCTATATTATAATCTATATATCTAATCTATATATCATATTATATCTGCCTGCCTGCCTGCCTCTCTGTCTGTCTGTCTGTCTGTCTTATTCATTCCATATTCAGTTTTAGAATCGTAAGTAGCCTGTTTTCTAATCCTTTCTGTTTTGTTCTACAATACCTAAGCTTGATTTTTCCCACTTGTATAAATAGCATGTTTCTTTTTTTCAAGGCACCATAGGTTTGATTTTCCATTAGAGGTAGTCTTCAATTTGTGACTATAAGGGACCAGGAAATTTAGGTTGTAAATTATTATGATCATTAAGTTAGTTGGCCATGTGTGCTACGTTCAATAATCACATTCCCAACTCAGTCATCAAGCAACTGAGCAGAGCATTAAATGGATGGAAAGAAAGAATTGCATTCCAAAAAGGTCAGTCAGCTTCCCTTTCATGTGCGAAAGGAAACTGCAGTGCTGAGCTGGTGTTCCCCTCCCCTCTATGGACAGAAAGGAATTCCATAGAGCATTTGCAACATTGGGCATTTAGAGCCAGCCTCCAGAAATTAGAGGAAGTCCTCTCATTTTTTGTGGCCAGCTGTACCAAATTCTTGCTTAGATTTTGGGATGGACATATTCATTTTCAGTTAGCTTCCTTGAAAATGAAAATACTTCTTGACCAACAAACCCCACCTTCTGGGGAGAGGGGAATGATATTAATCCATTTGGTGGCACTTTTGCTGTGAAAGAGGCTAAGTGAAAACATTCTTTTGTGAGGGAATATTTTTCACACAGTGTCTTTGACACAAATGTGCCACTTGACAGACAGGCTTCTGATAATATTCCCTTTGTTCAGTGCTGTCATTTCGAATGGTCACTGAATGAAAGATTGTTAAGCACGCATTACCTGTAGATATTAGGATCTTCAAACTTTTCTTATTCACTCACTCTTCATAAAATACTCTTCATTAAAGAAAAAAAATGAGTAGATCTCTAATTATAAATAACTTTATTTTGTCTAATTTGTAATTGTAAATGGGTTTCCATTGATTCAAACTTCTTTTAGCACTGATATTTGCTCCTCAAACTCAGAGCACAATGTAATATTAAAAAAAATAATTTCTAGTACTTTTATTTTGTTCAATACAAATTGCCTTTAATTTAATTGGGTCCAAAGTTAAAAGTACTGGTGGGAAAGTGTATACGGTTATGACCAGCATGAGCACCAATTCAAAGTTATGAAGATGCTGAACAAAGAGACTTAGGATCATTGAAGATTTATGGTTTACAACTAATCACTGAAGTTACAACTATTACAGTGCCCCCATGGACATGTGGTCAAAATTTGGAAACACACAATTTTTTCCCACTGGTTTATTATTAGCTAAATGGACCTCTATATTTAAAGAAGAGATTGGACTGTTTTTTGTCCAGAATAGTATAGGTTCTCCTACTTGAGCAGAGGGTTGGACTAGAAGACCTCAAAGTCCCTTCCAACTCCTCTACGACTATATCACAGTTTTCTTTTCTTTAAGATGTCATGTTTTTCTTTCTCTATTAATATCTATTAGTATTTGCTCATGCTGAGGTAAATCTATACTCTGACTCCAGGACTACAATAACTCTTTTGATTGTTAATGTTTTCTAATAGACTGCCCTACTACTTTACTCAATTTTTTCAGTACACTGCTTATATTCAGGAGCATATTCTCTGGCAAGGCCTCCTGCTGAATTCAAATATCTGACATGTGCAGCATATGATAAGCAGAGACTGGTTATTTCTTCAGTTTTGCTGTTCTCATTCTCCAGCATATTACCAGCAAACAGGAAAGAATCTGTCAATCACAGCACTGCAGCAGACACAGCATAAATGGAACAAGATTGTAGGCTCTCTTTTGAGTTTGACTCTATCATAATATATAGTTTTTAAAAACAGTTTTGAGTCACAAGGTGAGCTGAACCACAATTAGAATTTTACTTAGGATTTGGTTTTTTTCTCCTTTCCTTACAAAGGTAACAAATCACAAGTTCCATGTTCCTTTATGATCTGCTCATGAGACAAACAGATATTAAGTTATCCAGTCCTATTTCAAGTTTAAAAAGTAGGGTTTTTTAATGTTTCAAATTCTGCTATTTAAGAACAAATTGTTGCAGATAAGGATGACCAAGGAGAAGGCTGTCAAACCTGCCCCAATCTGATAATTTATGAAAGAAAGACCCTTGTCCCCATTTAGTTGAAGTGAAAGTTTCTTTTACTGAAAGATGTTGGCTGCAGTAAAGTGAGGCTAGATCTAGGGTTCTCATGTGCAAAAGTTACAGAAAAGTTTCTCCTTATCCCAGTCTTCTTCCCATGACCAATCTTCAGCCAATTTGAACTTGTTGAAATGTTTTGAAAATGCCAAGATGTTTGGATAATCCACATTCTTTCTCAGGGTGCCTGGCCTTGGATGCTGGTACAAACTGGCTCCAAACTTCTCTACAAAAAAGACACTGCTGGACAATGTTTGTAGCATGGTTAGTTGCAGATTGGAAAAGATAACCAGAGATCTTTCTCATATGATTTAGAGTTGCATACAGATGTCCTGAAGAAAATACATGGCAATCATTGCTAAATAAGATCTTAGCCCAGGAAAACAGGAAAACATGGGAAAGATTTGCCCTGTCTCTCTCTGTTATAATGTAAGAGAAGAGAAAATATTGTTAGGCTGCTACAATTCAATTATTATAACCCAGGGGTGTCAAACTCATGGCCCGGGGGCCGAATCCAGGCCACAGGATGCTTAGATCTGGCCCACAGTGTTGCTCTGGAAACAGCAAAGGACTAGCCTTTGGTGTCTCTGCCAGTGAAAACAGAGCTTGCAAGGGTCGCATGTGGCCCTTCCACGCTCCATTTCCACTGCCAGAGGGTTACAGGATGCTGTCGCAGCCAAAATTGGAACTTGAGAGCCCGTTTTTTCTGGCAGAGTGGTCAGGCCACCACAGGTGCCCCCAACACGTGACATTGAACTGGCCATGCCCATCCCCTCCCCGAGGTCAAACACAACCCTGATGCGGCCCTCAATGAAATTGAGTTGGACACCCGTTACAGCCTGTATCAATAAAGCTCTAGTATTTCTTGTAATGTCTGTTTCCTGAGATGGTATGTCATAATAATTGGTAATATTGTTGAAGTCGGAGAAGTTCATTCATACAGCTCATTTCTTGTGGGAAAGCTTAGAGGTTTTTCCACAACACACTCATTTTTATTGTTTATCCAGTAGTGCAATTTGTTTTATTAAAACAGAACACATTATGAAATGTGTCATTTTGGCACCACATATCAGCACTTCAAACTTGGAAGGCTGCAAGAGCTGAAAAATTACCATCTGGACTCCATGGATCCCGATTTGAACATTTTTTTTCAGAACTTTTTTTCAGAACTTGAAGCATATTTGCTCCATTGCCAGTAAGGTGCTTGTATAAAATAAAATTTTTAGTAACAAATGTAGTCCAGAAATTCTAGGTTAAGAAGGAGAAATATACTACAAATTATACTACAAAGATTTTTTTGTGCACATTGAGGATCTGGGCAAACTTTTTCATCTGATATCAGTTTGTATGCTTATCAAGATACTTCTTGCCAATCTTCTACTTTATTCAACTATCCCTGAGAAATATCTAACTGAGCTAAGGCCAAAGCAGGCTGATTGTTTTGCATAGATTTTGGAACTACCTAGAAAAAAAGGGAAGAGGCCTGAATCATGTATTTATTAATGAGTGTTGGATCTTAAAAAAACATTTCTTTTTGGGAAAGAATATTTAATATATACATTTAATTGTGGTTTTATTTTTATTGCTTTAATTATTGATTTATTGTTTGTTGCCACTATTTTGTAAAACTCTTCAGAAATAAGACAGGAAACTTATTGCTCCCCCTCTCAGTACGTATTTATTGGATATGGCAGATTTTTCAATATTTGGGAAAATTGACTGTAAACACCAGGGCATTATATGCACAGATCTTTTGTTAGTTTTTGCTTTATATTCATCAGTTCTGAGAAAATAAATTGCAATTGTTTTGTAAAAGGTAATCTCAGTCAAATATATTTATTGCCATGAGAAGCTGTTAACCAAAATATTTTTCAGCGATATGGACACACTCAAGTTTCAACTTTACTTACAAATTATTTAATAGATAGTCCTGTTTGTAGCAGAAATGGCAATATGTGAATCTTGCTTTGATTTCAAAAGTTTCCTGTAAGCATCACTTCAGATCTTTGGCAAGAACAAATCTACATCATTCTTTTCTAGAAGGAATATATAAAGAAAGAAAAAAGTCAGGAGAAAGTATGCAAATATCAGAGAAAATATCTAGCTACAATATCTATTGAATTCTAACTTCACTGCCTTTAGCAGGCTACAAAGCATCCACAATGGATTACTATTAGTGTCTGTGAAGCATCTCTATGACTGCCATCAAACTGCCATAGAGAGAGGGGAATTCCAAACATACCTGTGGTCAAAAAGGAATCTCAAGCTGGCCTGTGAATGCGCATGTCTAAACTACCATCTCTCATTGGCTGTGATTTATGACGAAGGCTGAAGGGAGGACAGTAATGCGGGCAAAGTTCAGAAGCAGATAAAGAAAGCAAAAAAGATGGCTGGAAACAAGAAACGCCTAATAAGGAATGCCTAATGAAGCCTTAATAAATCACTGCTTTTTGTATTACAGTATGGTCGCTTATTATGAAGTAGGCATCATTAGGGTACTTGGCAATTAGGAGATGTGGATTTTAACAAGAAAAAGTTGATATTTCCTATTTTTGTGGATCAATTTCAAATATTGGTCTTTGACTTACTTTGCTGAACAACCAAAGAATATTTGGGACATTAAGGTAGCTGGAGCTAAGCACCAAATATTATTGTATATGGAAGATATATAATGCCGCTCATAAATAACAGTTTTCCTTATCAAAATTGATATCTCGTTATTAAATCAATGTGAATCAGTTTGATAAACTTTCTCTACAATCCATTGAAAACCAGATGAATAATGGAATTGGTTTTAAATTTTGATAGATCAGAAGTATAATATTTTGGATGGGTCATAATATACATATTTTGCACAGTTCCGTCATGATTCTGTTTTTACTTTAATCCTTATATGATATTGTAAAGAAAAATAAGATTGAACTATGTTCATATAACATTGAGCTCTATGTCTCAAACTTTGAATGTTTTTATCATTTTTATAAAAACAAACATCAACGCATTTTACTTCAATGGAAAAAAATCTGACATTTGTGGATTGATGATTTGTGGTTACTCTCTAGCAAAGGCCTGGCTTTTTGTTAAAAGATTGCTAAGTTTCATTGACGTTATTCTTCAGGTGGTAAATATTTATTGTGTAATTCAAACACTTATTTCCATTTATATATATATATATATATATATATATATATATATATATATATATGTTAAATTTCTTTAAGGGATGATTAATAATAATTAATTAAGAGACCAGGATGGATCCATTTCGGGCTCCTTAGCCCTCGTCAGCTGGCCATACTTCCCTACAGGGATTTGAACTGGTGCTCTCCAACATTCGAAGCAGGCTTCTCTATGCCTTGAGCTAACCAGTTTCCCTGATTACATCATCCTTTCTACAGGACTTTATTGATGAAGTGGATATATTGTTACAGCTTCCTGTTAGGCCTATTCAAGGGAGGAGACAAACTTGTCATCCTTCTCTGTCCTTCGACTCAACCTAGAGACCATCCAGACAGAGACCTATTAAATTGCTGCTGTCTTTTTAGATATGTGTTAAATTTCTTTAAGGGATGATTAATAATAATTAATTAAGAGACCAGGATGGATCCATTTCGGGCTCCTTAGCCCTCGTCAGCTGGCCATACTTCCCTACAGGGATTTGAACTGGTGCTCTCCAACATTCGAAGCAGGCTTCTCTATTCTCTTGAATAGGCCTAACAGGAAGCTGTAACAATATATCCACTTCATCAATAAAGTCCTGTAGAAAGGATGATGTAATCAGGGAAACTGGTTAGCTCAAGGCATAGAGAAGCCTGCTTCGAATGTTGGAGAGCACCAGTTCAAATCCCTGTAGGGAAGTATGGCCAGCTGACGAGGGCTAAGGAGCCCGAAATGGATCCATCCTGGTCTCTTAATTAATTATTATTAATCATCCCTTAAAGAAATTTAACACATATCTAAAAAGACAGCAGCAATTTAATAGGTCTCTGTCTGGATGGTCTCTAGGTTGAGTCGAAGGACAGAGAAGGATGACAAGTTTGTCTCCTCCCTTGAATAGGCCTAACAGGAAGCTGTAACAATATATCCACTTCATATATATATATATATATATTTGTGTGTGTGTGTGTGTGTTAGTTTTATGAGCTGATCAATAAATTAAATTAGAAGAGACCAGGATAGATCTATTTCGAGCTTATTAGCTCTCATCAGCTGGCCATACCCCTTACTGGGATTCGAACCGGGGCTATGTTGCATGCAAGGCGAGGAACCTCACACTTAAGCCAAACCAGTTCCCCTATTACATCAGCTTAGACAGGGTATATTACTATAGGTAATTGTTTCACAACAACCTGTTATTGTTAGGGCCCCAATTAAAGGGAGGAGACATACTGTTTCCCTTACTGCCCATCGGCTCATCGCTAGAGACCATCCAAACAGCAAGCCAAGAATTACGTTGTATAATATTTTAGATATGTGTGTTAGTTTTATGAGCTGATCAATAAATTAAATTAGAAGAGATCACGATAGATTTATTTCGAGCTTATTAGCTCTCATCAGCTGGCCATACCCCTTACTGGGATTCGAACCGGGGCTATGTTGCATGCAAGGCGAGGAACCTCACACTTAAGCCAAACCAGTTCCCCTATTACATCAGCTTAGACAGGGTATATTAGTATAGGTAATTGTTTCACAACAACCTGTTATTATTAGGCCCCAATTAAAGGGAGGAAACCTACTGTTTCCCTTACTGCCCATTGGCTCATCGCTAGAGACCATCCAAACATATAATATCTAAAATATTATACAACATAATTCTTGGCTTCCTGTTTGGATGGTCTCTAGCGATGAGCCGATGGGCAGTAAGGGAAACAGTGTGTCTCTTCCCTTTAATTGGGGCCTAATAATAACAGGTTGTTGTGAAACAATTACCTATACTAATATACCCTGTCTAAGCTGATGTAATAGGGGAACTGGTTTGGCTTACGTGTGAGGTTCCTCGCCTTGCATGCAACATAGCCCCGGTTCGAATCCCAGTAAGGGGTATGGCCAGCTGATGAGAGCTAATAAGCTCGAAACAGATCTATCCTGGTCTCTTCTAATTTAATTTATTGATCAGCTCATAAAACTAACACACATATCTAAAATATTATACAACGTAATTCTTGGCTTGCTGTTTGGATGGTCTCTAGCGATGAGCCGATGGGCAGTAAGGGAAACAGTAGGTCTCCTCCCTTTAATTGGGGCCTAATAATAACAGGTTGTTGTGAAACAATTACATATATATATATATATATATATATATATATATATATATATATATATATATATATATATATATATATATATATATATATATATATATATATATATATATATATATATATATATATATATATATATATGAAATGAAATATATTTAATGCATTTAATTTTGTAAAATGATTTCTAAATAGATTGATCTAATATGAAATTATCTTAATTTTGATCTTTCAATAGCATATTTCTTTCATTAATGAATTCCAGTAAGGGATGGGGGAGTTATGTTGTTTGAAATTTTTTCTTAGTTAGGATTTCATTAAAAGAATAAAAGTTTTCAAAATAATGTAGTGGACAGCATACAGACCAAATTCACTGCTCCTAAAAGAAAAAAAGAAAAGAAACAAGAAACAAGCCTGCCACCTTGTGTAGACCTCTGTTTGATTCATTTAAGAAATCAAGTGAAACTTAAATACTTCACTTACTTAAAATGTGCTGATTTAAGGCCTGAACACAATTTCCACACCAGGACATAGGAAACTAACACTAATGCCCTAGAGAATATAACTCGCCCTAACCCTAACAATTACTAATTTGATAGAAATGACTTAGATGCTTTGTAAAAACCTTTAAAAGTAGTCCTCAAGTTGAGATTATTTGTGCTAATTAGAAGCTGCTATGGTATGGCTCCTATGGAAGTAGAAATGGTCCTGTGAAACCAATCTCCTCTAAGAATACGTGTTTGATGGTTTTAACTCACAAAAGTGAGGACGAGGAAGGACAAGGAAGAGAAGGGGGGAGGTGGAAAGGGGAAGAGAAAAGAGAAGGAGAAGGAAAATGAAAAGCAGCTGAAACTTTTCCTTTTAGAATTGTGGGTTTCTGTGCAGCCTTGAAAGAGCTTCAGAGCCTTGGAAAAGGGAGGGGACAACTCTTATTATTTTCACCACAGAATCATCTTCAATGCTCCAGTCCTGCCCTCGACTGCAGTTTCCCAGGCCTTCAAAGCTTCATGGGAGACATGATGGCTCCTTCACAGCCTTGGAATTTCCCAAGAGTTTAGAACTTCCTGTGGGCAGCTGTTGTGAAAGGCTTCCTGGGAATTTGGCCTCAGAGAGAGATGGCAACTTCATGGTGTGTCATTGTAACTTCTCCAGCATTTAAGGGCATAGATGGGTAGAGGGAAAGTTAAGTGAGAGGAGTTCATCTGCAGCCATTTGTAAGTTACTGCAATGAAGGCTGCAGCAGCTGTAACTTTGGGCATAGGTTGTAATTCCTTTGTTCAATATCATAATTTTGAACTGTCACTAAATGAATAATCATTAAGAGAGGACTACCTGGATTAATAAATTCTTCATAAATCATGTTCTACTCTAATTATTTCTGTCTGTTGTGTTTCAATTCTAAAAATAGTGTGCTCCAAGCATCCTGCAGTTCTTTTCCATTCTTTCACCACAGATACCCCATCTTATTTCTACTTAAGCCTTCTATATTTACTTGCAAAATATGTAATATCTTAGGATTAATGACATTCCGAACCGACTGAATACCACAACTGGATATGTTCCTTAGATATTGAACTATAACATCTATCTTATTCTGATTCTATGGAGCCATCTTATGGTGATTTTATTAGTTTTATTAGTTTTATTTTAATATTAAATTAATATTAGGTTAGCAAAGATGTTTGAAAACTTATCAGCTAAATGTTGGAAGTGTAATCAGACACCAGGTTCATATTATCATATGTGGTGGACATGCCCAAAGGCAAAAAAATACTGGACTAAAATGCATACTTGGTTAGAAAAAATGATAAAACAACACATAGATTTGAAACCAGAAATATTTCTGCTGGGAATACTACTAGAACAGTATAATATAGGGAATACACATTTAATTCTGCATGTAGTAAAGTCAGCAAGAATAGTTTGCACAATGGAAAAATGATGGTTCCGACAGATGAAAGTGTAATTAAAAAATATTAGAATGTGCGGAGATGGATAGATTGACACTTAAGATAAAAGAAAAGGAAGAAATAGAATACTTTTTAACGGGGGATATATTTTACCAATGGTTAATTAACAGAAACAGAGGTAGAATTTAAAAATAATTTAAACCGATTTTCTATAAGAATATAAATTATTTATTCTGTACATTTGACTGGAGGTATAGCTCCTGAAAAAGTCTAAGATATTTGCTAACCAGAACTCATTTCTTCTATATATGTAAGTCTGTGTGGAAATTCAAAACATCTAACATATAAATTGTATTTTAATATGCAAAATCTGAAATGCATCAGTATTAATATGTTTGCCATATTTTCTTCCTATGAAATCTGACCATTTACAATACAATAGCAGAGTTTGAAGGGACCTTGGAGGTCTTCTAGTCCAACCCCCTGCCTTTGCAGGAAACCCTATACCGTTTCAGACAAATTGCTATCCAACATCTTCTTAAAGACTTCCAGTGTTGGGGCATTCACAACTTCTGGAGGCAAGCTGTTCTACTGATTAATTCTTCTGTCAGGAAATTTCTCCTCAGTTCTAAGTTGCTTCTCTCCTTGATCAGTTTCCACCCATTGCTTCTTGTTCTGCCCTCAGGTGCCTTGGAGAATAGCTTGACTCCCTCTTCTTTATGGCAACCCCTGAGATATTGGAACACTGCTATTATGTCTCCCCTAGTCTTTCTTTTCATTAAACTAGACATACCTAGTTCCTGCAACTATTCTTCATGTTTTAGCTTCCAGTCCCGTAATCATCTTTGTTGCTCTTCTCTGCACTCTTTCTAGAGTTTCCACATCTTTTCTACATTGTGGCGACCAAAACTGAATGCAGTATTCCAAGTGTGGCCATACCAAGGCATTATAAAGTGCTATTAACCCTTCATGTGATCTTGACTCTATCCCTCTGTTTATGCAGCCCAGAACTGTGTTGGCTTTTTTGACAGCTGTTGCACACTGCTGGCTCATATTTAAATGGTTGTCCACTAGGATTCCAAGATCCCTCTCACAGTTGCTACTATTGAGCAAGGTACCACCTATACTGTACCTATGCATTTTGTTTTTCTTGCCTAAATGTAGAACCTTACTTTTTTCACCATTGAATTTCATTTTGTTAGATAGCGCCCAATGTTCAAGTTTGTCAAGATCCTTCTGTATTTTAAGCCTATCTTCTGGAGCGTTGGCTATTCCTGCCAGCTTGGTGTCATCTACAAATTTGATGAGTTCCCCATTTATTCCCTCATTCAGATCATTGATGAAGATGTTGAACAGTACTGGGCCTAAAATAGAGCTTTGGGGTACTCCACTGCATACTTCCCTCCATGTAAATGCAGTTCCATTAAGGATTATACATTGAGTGCAGTTGGTCAGCCAGTTACGAATCCATCTGGTGGTGATGCTGTCTAACGCACATTTTTCTACTTTATCTAGTAGTAGGTTATGGTCGACTTTATCAAATGCCTTGCTGAAGTCCAAATAAATTATATTGATGGCATTCCTCTGATCTACTAATTTTGTTACTTTGTCGAAGAATAAAATAAGATTAGTCCGGCATGATCTGTTTTTGCCAAACCCATGTTCGCTAATTCGTTGCTTTATTATCTTTTCCAGAATCTTTCCTGGTATTGAGGTCAGGCTGATTTAATAATTTAAGGAACACTAGAAATTCTTTAGAAATGTTAAAATTTTCCAAGACAAATGAGTAAAGCTAACATTCAAGAATTTTAGTAGCTTCAAAAGCACAGCATTGTTGGATTTTAATGACTCTTTTTAATACTTGGAGTTCTTCCATTTAGGACCATTTGCTCCATAAAATGTCCATTTATATATATTATGGTGATTAGTGTTGCATATAAAAGGCAAGAACACAAAGTACTAATCAACAAAAATGTTGTTGCTAAGATTACTCTTCTTAAAAGTTACACATTAAGCCATTAAAAACAAAATCATTTTCCTAAATGAGACTGAGCGATGCAGCAAGCAATAGAGGAACATTATATAACTCCAATATGAATAAGAAGTCTACATGTGTTTAGCTCCACCAGTGTGAGGAATTCTGAGAGGAAGACTCACCAACTTCAGGATTTTATCTTCCAAAATTTGGCATGATTCATGCCTATTGAACTGTCTGGACACTCTATAAACCTTCATCGCTCATTCCCGATTTTTAAAAAGTCAATTTATAAATATGGTTCAATAGACCTCTTGTTATTAGACTTTCATTGTTCACAAACAGCAAACTCTGAACATCAGGCTTTCTTGTGTACTATGGCATGGAGTTCCAAGTAACTTTTTTTGAATCAATAGCATTTTAGTGCAAGACATGTTTTCAAATATTTATCATGTAAAACGTTGTCCTTGATCCCCTCTCCAGTCAGTAAGATTTCATGTTCATTCAGCTGCATTTAATTTCACAATTATTAATAAATTAAGTAATACTTTTCTGATTCCTCCATGTAATGTTTAGATTCTAAAAGTAACTTGTTCCTCAGAGACATAAAACAGTTCATTTAGAATTAAATTGTTTTTCAAGTTAATTTTCATGGAAGCAGTTCTAATTTGGGTTCATTTTCTTGGCTGCACATACAATCTGAGCTTATTTTTTGTCAGTAGTTGTTTTATTTAATTGTATTATGGTAACATTTGTAAATTACTATACATAATGTAATGTGCAATAAGATTTTGCAAACTGTTGAAATACTTCATTTATGATGATGATCAAAATTAAGCCTATAGATACTACCATACTTACGAATAGGTTATATTCTGAGCAGTTGTTCACAATTTTGTTCACAAATTCAAACTATTGTAAAAACACAAACATGTAGAATTCTTACCTTACATAAGTGGCAAGCTTGCAGTAAAAACTGATGGTGATGGTATTGGCTTATCCCGCCAGAAATGTGATGGCTCTTTTCTCCATCTTCCAGAAGAAGCAACCCAGTGAACTTTAGATAATATCCTTCCTCTTTTCCTCATAGATGAGATTACAGCAGTGGACTGTATCACGGACAGCTGCAGACATTTTCATGAAGCGCTTGACAATAGTCTTGTGTTTTGGACAATGACAGCACTTTGTCTATCATGCCGAACCTTCTCTGCCATCAGCTTAGCTAGGAACTGCTTTGGAGGTGCAATTTTTCCTCTTGTTTTTACTAGCTTTCAAATTCCATGAGATCTTTGTTGGATAATTTTTCCATGTGTGCAACTAATTGCTCATCTCCAGGTCGAATTGAAGCTTCCTGCTCTCCCTCAACCCCCCACCCCCACCCCAGTGCTTCATTGCAGACATTCAGTTGCCAGACACCACATACAACTTAGCAGCAACAGTACTGATCTGTGTCTGGGTGGATCTGAGAACAGTACGAGAAGAAGATTGGAGCAGTTGAGAGAAAGCAGGAAAGGAAGTTGAGAAAAGGTTAATTTTCAGTGGGCCACATATGCATGTGATAGAAACTAACTCTTTCCAACCTTCTCCTAACTTCTGGAATGTTCTAGGATGGACTTGTGAACCAATTTGCTCATATCACTGAAAGTTTGCAACTGAAAAGTTTGTAAGTAGAGCAATATCTGTATTGATAGTTCTCATCTATATATAATCACTCAGTACACAATTTTGAAATGTTTTTTTAAACCTTAAATGTTTCCTGTAAGGTGAAATAATATTCAAAAATGTTCTTTAAGGCATTGCCTAATAAATTTCCTGCAAATTACTTTTTCATGATAAATTATCTGAAAATAATCATTTACATCCATATCAACAGAGTATTAAAACACTTTTATTTGTAGATAAGCACAGAAACATGAGTCTTTGACTTTATATAGTAAAACTACCTTTCATCATCATAGAATGCAGTCTTTGGTATAAGCAAGAATACTGCTACATTCCATAATTGTTATCAAGTCTATTAAAGAATTGAAGTTGTATCTTGCAAATATTTTTAAATCACCTAATTTTGTAACTTCAAAAGTAGCAATATTTAATAGAAAAAGTTGCATTAATTTTATTGCAATACATTTTAATTGACTAACCATAATTGAGGAACTTATTCAATTTATGAATATTTTTCATAAATATTAATGAAAGTTTTTTTTTAATAGCCAACAAGCATGGCTTCACACATGGATTACAACAGCTTCAATTCAAAAAATCATAAATACAAAATGTAGCCATAACAAATGGAAACAAGTATAGAACACTAGGAACTACTATTTATTGTGAAACAAGTACCAAATCAAAGCTTACAGTCAACATTATTTTTTAACATGTAAAATGGTTTTCTTACTATCAAATATAACATAATTTTGGTTAGTTCTATCATCTATAGGATTAGGAATTGCTCATATACAGTGCCAGACCAAAAAAAATAATTGTTTGATACAAGAGAGATATCGTAAGTAGAGAAAAGCAAATCACTTTAACAGAGTAAGAATATGATATTTAGACATTCAAGAAAAGTTCCAAAGTATCTTCAAATATACAATCTATAGACTTTGAAATAGTATTCTTCTTCCAGAAGAACAAGCACCTTTAGCATATCTAATTGGTCCTTCTCCTGCAGCCCTTTATATAGATTATTCCACAGAATTAAATAAATCTGCAGAGTAAAGTCATATTGCACAAGAATAAATCTATTTCTATTATATTGGGGTTAGGCCAATGGAAGAATAGGCATAAGAAGCTGTAAAAATTCCTATTCTACAGATATTAGTCTCTTAAGAAAAGATACATGAAAATAACTGAAGACTGAAGATACAGAAGACTGATATAAAGACCATAGTAACATTGAATTTATAGAAGAGTGCTTAGAAATTTTCTGAAATATACTGGAATATAAATCCTAGGTAAATGGCAAAGGGCTGACATTGCATTTGCCAACTTATGGAGTAGCAATCCAAATTACTTGTCTAAGTTGGTCTTCTTTTTAAAATTAACATTATGCCAAATAAATAATCAAGTAGTTCAGGTTTATGATGAATATTCTTCCAAAGATGGTGTTAGTTAAGTTTATTTGCGGTGGTTTAGTTAGAGGTCCAAGAATATTGACACAAATTCTACTGCATGTCTATCATATTTATGTTCTCTGCATACTCTACTGGCATTGTCAGATTTGTGTTGGAAAACTGTATTTGTCCTAGATTTTCTTCATCAAAATATTTTTAGATCTTTATAAATGATTTCAACTTAAAAAAATTATTCTCTCATTTACAAAATGGGAGTGTTTAACTCTTCTCTCTTTTTTATAATAATGAAAATAAAAATTAGAAATCTTAGTTGTACATACTTCATCAGTGCTTTAATACAGTGAGAGTGATTTTTCCTTCTCAAGTTGATTATGAGGATTATTTTTATGTTTTCTGGTGTTTGGAATAGTAGAAATATAATACTATAAACAGAAATGTTCAAAGTTCACATATACGAAAATACTGAAGCACCTGTTTTTACTTTAAATATGGCAAACTTGTCATGATTGGAATGGCAATCTTGTCATTGATGGGAATGAGTTTTAATACCTACAAGGGAATTTTTATTTAAAATGTATTTTAATTTTATTTAAAAATGGAAGTAGAAGAAAAGAATAATGAACATAATGCTGGACATTAATGTAAAAAGAGAGTTTTTTCATTATGTCTCAACTGAGTTATAAAGACCTGCTCTTTATAGATTCAAAAGACCTACTCTTGGGTCTTGGAAGACCTTGGAACCTTCTTCTGAAAGCTTCAAAAGTATTGGCAGAGAAGAATTCAGAATATGTCAATTATACTTGTTTTCAAGCTTTCAAATTGAGTCATACAGGTAATCGAGTTAGGAATGTAATGGACCCTGCCAATTATATTCATAATCTGAGGATTCATAGGGGTGAACCATGTAACTTGAATGTGATCACTCCCTTAATTTCATCCATGCATTTACGAGGTATCTCAGGGTGGGAAACGAGGTATCTCAGGAGTGGGGAAGGCCATGGGAGGCCTAGTGCTTCTGACCGCACAAGGCCTGCCCTAACCCACTGAGATATTTCATGCTTCCTTCCGGACCAGGTCACTTACCTTACATACATCTCGATGATCAAGGGAGCTACCTTTTTTCCAGCCTCTCCACTGTGGGTTTTGCTTTGAGCAAAAGCTTGCCAAGGCCTGAAGAGATAAGAGATTGTATCCCTGTAGGCTCCAATCATCTTTGCAAAAAAAAATTGCTGCCGAGAACAAAGGCCATTCTCGGTGGCAAAGGCCTTGAGATGTAAATGGAGGCATTGAAGGACACATGTGCCCCTCGCGGGCTCTGTTTTTAGCGGCAAAGGCTTTTTGCAAAGACAGCAAAAGGCTTTATAAATGGAAGGAAGGCTTTGGTATTTTAGGCCTCCATTCTTTGCAAATGCACCGAAGGCCTGAAGCACCGAAACAAGCTAAGAAACCAAAGGCTCACTATATCTTCGCAAGTTGAGTATCTACAGGACCAGTGCCTGTGGAAACCTGGTTGGGGGGCAGGATAGGCACAGCAAATGTTACAGTGCCTCTGTAATCGTTCGTAAAGCTGCTGCAACATTTGTAACTTTGGGACTGTGTCATGAGTACTTAGGGTGGGGGTGGGGGTTATGTTGAACCTTCAAACGGTCTCTAAGTGAACTGTTGTAACTCAATGATTACCTGTAGATGCCTAAACAAAGAGAATATTCTTCCAACTTCACAAGTTGTGCATTTCTCAATTTTAGTTGATCATATCAAAACACTGAATTGATCATACATCTCAACAAGCACACTTGGGATCTATACTTAAAAGGTCACATTCTTTGTTGTATTATACTGGATCAGAACATATACTTTTCCATGTAATTTTAAGCATATTATAATGGTGCAAAAGAAAAACAAAAAAACTCTAAAATAGACAAAATCTCTACCTACTCACCTATTCTTCCCTTATTTCCTCAGATGAACTCTTTCACTAATGGACATGACATTCCATGTATTTGTTATTTCAAGCTGAAATAAATGTAAACAAATTTCGCAGCATATCTTAGGAAAATGTCTTTCCTAAATCAATTTATATTTATGCTGAGGTAGAACTTCATCTAAGTTTCTTTGCATTCATTACTGAAAGCTGTCCAATAATATATAAGCAGTTTTGCTTGATAAATGTAAATTTATCAGCAAAATGCATAATAGTGAAGGCGACTAACGGAATGAAATCTTTTTCAGCAACTTTAAGAGTTTGCAATGTTTTCTTTTTTATTTTTATTGTGAAAATATTTTCTAGTCCATGCTCCGTTTAGGCCTGTGGCATCTATTGCAGTATCAATAAAAACATCTGGTATCAGCCATTTCAGAAATATCAAAAAAAGAAAGCTGAGCATAGCCAAAAGAGTAAAAATGCAACCAGTCACTGGACCACAATGAGTGATAAGTCTCTCAAGTCGTTTGCCCATTGGCAATACAGTTTCCTTTGCCACTCTGTTGTACACCTGCAGGAAGACAAATACATACATTAGGTTATTAGATTTGTTTGCAATATGTAAATTGTATTAACTCAAAGACACTCATTCTTAATCATAAATATATTATAAATGTAACACTAGAATACTCTAGGGAATATCCCTTGATATATCCAAAGGAGTCAGCTAGAATAATTTATTTCCCTAATTTTCCAGATGTTTTCCTAGAATAAACTGCAGATTCCTAAAATTTGTCATTCAAGTAATTTTATACATCTTCCATCCATAATATGGTAGGTTTGGGCATGTAATCCAAACTGGATTATGATTACAAATGTATGATTATTAAATAATTGCAAAATATAAATTACATTTACAAATGAATATGGATAATGAATTAATTGGACCATCATAACTTTCCTCAAATCTCTGGACATAAAATCAGATATTAAAAACAACCCATTAAAAAATAACTTTTACAGCAGCATCAACTGGTCATGGTTCTGTGCCACATTGTTGGCTCCAAAAGATTATTTTTCTAAAGCAAAGGATTGTGGGAGAAATTTCTCCTACCCATATGCAGTAACTCCAATCTTAATAGAACAGCAAGCAGTTTTTAAAATAAGTAAGATATACTGGACAAGTAGCCCACAAAAAGGAGATTGAAGTATCAGATGGATATGAACAGATCTGCAAACTGCTGTGGGCAGAAATTTGCCATGTGAGCTAGTACACCATTAATAGATAAGTCCCTTGTCTATACTTATTCTGGCACCCCAAATTCCCTATATGTAAGAGCCTAGCTAGCCACAGGTTAAGTGCATAAAGAAAACAATATACCGTAATTAAATTTCCACAATGAGATAAACTATTAGAAAACATGAAGATGTTTTCAAATGAATGTAGAGTTTCCAAACAAGAAAGTTCACCTACTTTTTCAGTTCTTTTTGCAACATTTCTCCAAGTGTAGAATGTTCTAACTTTGTCATGCATAATTTCTGGAGACAATAATGATCCTGACTTCAATTGACTAATAGCCTTTTCCAATCCATTACAAAGGGATTTCACTGAAGGTTCACATAAAATTATAAAATCTTCTGGAAGTACTTCAGGAATCCCACCAACTCTTGTACTGACCACCTGAAACAACAGATAAATTATTATGCTTTTGCTAGGCAATTTGTGTTCCAAAAATACAAACACTATATAGATAATATGTAATAGTTTGTTTCATAAAAAAGAGGTCTATTATTTTTCTCAATAGTATATAAGTTTTTTAATATAATCATAAAACCATTATCTCACTTCTGAACTATTTCCTAACTATAACCAGCATTATTTTGATAGTTTGTATGTAGGAATCTTTATCCCAATAATTCTGCCTAGTATTATTCTGTTAAAATATTTCACATTACTTGTTAGCTGTATTATATTCATTCTTAATCTGTTTATCCACTCTTCCTTTGTAAAATAATTACTACTTTCAGTCATTTAAAAGCCCAGTCCTTCAAAAAAATGTTTACAATGGGGACCTGCAATAAATAAATGTGTTTATTCCCCTGCAATAAATAAATGTGTTTAAATTGTCCTGCCACTCCAAAGTAGAAAAGAAAGCAATTGATTTACCATTACCATTCTTTAAAATAGTACCAGTTTGTGTAGAGGAATGTTTCTCAACCTTGGTGACTTTAAGTCCTGTGGACTTCAACTCCCAAAATTCCTCAGCCAACTATGGGAGTTGAAGTTCACAGGTCTTAAAGTCGCCAAGGTTAAGAAACACTGATGTAGAAGTTAAAGCACCAGGCTAGAAACTGGAAAACCATGAGTTCTAGACACAACTTAGGTGCAAAGTCATCTGGAGGACCTTGAGCCATTCATTCTCTTTCATTCCTATAAAAAAGGCAATGGTAAACCATTTGCAAAAAAAACCCAAACCCATACCCAAGAAAACTGCAATGACTAGTTCAACCCTGACTTGAAGGCACAAAAACATTCTCTCTCTCCCTCTCTCTCTCTCTCTCTCTCTCTCTCTCTTTCAAATGGGAAAGAATACAATCATCATTTGTTCCCATTTCATTTAAAATATAATTTTCATATTTTAGTAGAAGTAGAATTTTTTTAAAAGAATGTAAAGATGTGTCTTCCAATTTCTTCACATCAGTTATAAATGCCTATTTTTCCTTCTATATAAAATACTTGTATTGACAGCCATAAAGCTGTTTTCAGGAACAACCTGGATTTGTACCTATTCCATATTCTCTATAAGCAGATCTAACAATGATTTTTGAAATCTACATTGACTTTGGCATACCACAAATATCCATGTAGCCAAATATCAGGTCATGATCTCCAAACTTTTTTATTTAGTCTTTAATTTTTAACAATACCCAAGCAAAACAATGAACTGCAAAATACAATTTCAGATTAGGTAAACCCAACCCTCTTCTTTTCTTTGCATTTCATAACTTTTTCATAGCTTTTTCCATGGCGTGCAAATTTAGAGATACCTTTTAGAACATAAGAACTTTCAGAACATAAGAACATAATAGCCTTGCTGGAACAGGCCACAGCCCATCCAGTCCAGCATTTTGTCTCACAAGTGGCTCCCCATTTGCTTCAGGGTCTTCCCAAACAGATGTCTTCACCTGTTTATAATTCCCTGCAAATGGCATTGAGAAATATCCGGCCTATCTCTCCATCCTGGAGGGTGTCCTTAGGCATCCATGATAGCCATTGATACCCTTGTTCTCCATGAACTTGTCTAATCCTTTCTTAAAGGTGTGGAGGCTGACAGCTGTCACCACTTCTTCTGGCAGGGAGTTCCATAGACCAGTGATCCTCTGGATGAAAAAGTACTTCCTCTTATTTGTTTGAGGTCTAGCTATCAAAAGTTTTATGGAGTGCCCCCTAGTTCTAGTGTTGTGCGATAGGGAAAACAGTTTTTCCTTTTCTACTTTGTCCACACCGTGCATGATTTTATAGACTTCAATCAGGTCACCTCTCAGGCACTGTCGTTCTAGAGTGAAGAGGCCCAGCCGTTGCAGTTCAGATGGTAAGGAAGGTGTTCCAGCCCCCTAATCATTCTGGTTGCCCTCCTCTGTACCTTTTCCATTTCCATAATATCCTTCTGAAGGTATGGTGACCAGAACTGTACACAATACTCCAGATGGGGCCTCACCATAGATTTAAAAAGAGGCAAAATGACACTTGCTGACTTATTTTCTATACCCTTCCTAATGATCCCTAGCAATGAGTTTGCTTTTTTCATTGCTGCGCCACACTGGGTTGACACCTTCATTGAGCTGTCCAACAGGACACCAAGGTCCCTTTCCTGGTTAGTTGCAAGGAGTTCAGACCCCATCAGTTTATAGATATAGTTGGGGTTTTTTGCCCCAACGTGCATCACTCTGCACTTACTAATGTTGAAGCTCATTTGCCACTGGTTTGCCCACTCCCCCAGTGTCAAGAGATCCGTCTGGAGCTCCTCACACTCTCTCTCAGTTTTTACTACCCTGTATAATTTAGTGTCGTCGGCGAATTTGGCTACCTTGCTGTTTACTCCTACTTCTAGATCATTTATGAAAAGGTTGAAGAGCAGGGGTCCCAGTACTGAACCTTGGGGGACCCCACTCTTTACCTCCCTCCACCTGGAGAAGTGTCCATTTAATGCTACTCTCTGTTTCCTGTCCCTTAGCCAGTTGCTAATCCAGGACAAGGCCTGTCCCTTTATTCCATGACTGGCAAGTTTATTTAAGAGCCTTTGGTGAGGGACCTTGTCAAAGGCCTTCTGAAAGTCCAGATAAACAATGTCAACTGGATCTCCCTTGTCCACGTGCTTGTTGACACTCTCAAAAAATTCCAGCAGATTAGTGAGGCATGATTTGCCCTTGCAAAAGCCATGTTGGCTCTCCTTCAGCAGCGCCTTCTCTTCTACGTGCCTATTAATTTTATGTTTTAAGATGGTTTCCATCACTTTACTTGTCAAGCTGACCGGTCGGTATTTTCCTGGATCACCTCTGGATCCTTTTTTGAAGATAGGTGTTATATTTGCTACCTTCCAGTCATCCGGTACAAGGCCTGATTTGAGGGAAAGATTATATATTTGGGCAAGGACATCAGCAATTTCATCTTTAAGTTCCTTGAGAACTCGTGGATGAATGCCATCTGGTCCTGGTGATTTGTTAGTGTTTAGTTTAACAAGACATGCAAGGACCTCCTCCCTGGTTATTTCTATTTAAATGGATAAAAAGATTGTTATCAAAATCTGAGTGAAAGTGAGGATCCACACCGTCTCGAACCACTGGAAAATGCAAGGCAAAGAGGCAGTGATGGTCTATGGCTATTCCTGCAGCCTGGAACAGCTGATTGGGGTTTTTCCACCTGCCAATCAGCTGTTCCTGCTGAATCAGGCTGCAATAACATGATGAAGTTGACTAGTCCCTTTGCTGCAAGGATGCTAGTGGATTAATACCGATGGATGCTGGTAGGCAGAGGCAGAATTTTTTTTTCTTATTTTAGTCCCTCAAAATTAAGGTGCGTCTTATACTTCAGTGCGTCTTATACTCCGAAAAATATAGGTAATTCTCATTTGATTCTCTATAATTAGTCATACTCAAATTCACCTTTGTTTTGTCAAATCCATTCAATTCTTTAATATTAAGGAAACAACATTGCTAATTATTGTTAATTTAACATATACAGTGGTACCTCGGTTCACGAACGCCTCTGTTCACGACCAACTCGGTTCACGAACAGAAAAGTTCCTCAAAATGTGCTCCGGTTCACGAACTCTGCTTCGGTTCAAAACAGGAACCGTGGCCATTTTTAATGTATTCCTGGCTGTCACATGGTTGTGACTTCCTGTAGGAAGATCGTAGAGAGAAGAAGACACAGAAAAAAGCCCCAGCACGCACACTGTGAGTATTTTCAGTGACTTTTTTTAATTTTTGCTATGCTTTTAGCATATGGAAAACTGTGCCTCGGTTCACGAACAATTCGGTTCGCGACCAGAGTCAGTTCACGAATTAAGTTCGTGAACCGAGCTACCACTGTATATATATGTTAGATTTTTAAGGGCTGATTTAATAAATAAGAGACCAGGATGGATCCATTTTGGGCTTTTTAGCCCTCTTCAGCTGGCCATACTTCTTCTACTGGGATTTGAACCAGCACTTTCCAGCATATCAGGCAAGCCTTTCTATGCCTTGAGCTAACCGGCTTCCCTGATTACATCAGCCTTTTACAGGACTCTATTGATGAGAGAATATTTTCACAGCTCCTGTTTTGAGGCCTTAAAAATCTGGATGTATATATATAATTATTACTGATATTTGTGATAAGGTAGAAGTAAGGTAGAATGACCATTGGCTTACCTGAAGGGTTCTTTTCGGTGCACTGCGGGAGAGTCCAAGCAATGGGTTAAATTAGTCTGGTTGCTCTGGGACTGAGGAAACTTTTTCCTTGGCCACGCCTCCTGGTGTTGCTTAATGCCAGATTTTTGATGAATCATGGAACCAGTGAAGGCTGTAAGTGTGATGATGATGCCGTAGAAGAAGTCCAAGTTGACATGACGGTCTCGAATCCCTAAACTCAAGGAGCCAGAGAGGGTTGAACTCTCCCGCAGTGCACAGAAAAGGACCTTCAGGTAAGCCAATAGTTATTTTTCTATACACTGCTTGGAGAGTCCAAGCAATGGGACATATCCAAGTTGCATATCACTAGGGCAGGAAAAGCGTTAGTCCTGGGATTCAGTTGTGGAAACAACCCCCTGGAGAACCCACCTGCCGAACGATGCTTCGGCCGATGCATACATGTCCAATTTATAGTTTCTGACAAAGGGCAATGGGGATGACCATGAAACCACTCTGCAGATGTCGTCTATGGTAGCCTGGGTAGCCCAGGCTGCCGTGGTGGCAGCTCTCCTTGTGGAGTGAGCGGTGATGTGCCAAGGTGCAGCCCTGGACCAATGTTCATATGCAGCAGCGATGCATGCCCTCAGTCACCTGCCGACAGTAGAAGATGTCACCTTGCCCATGGAGCCTGGCTGAAATGACACAGAGGTCCTCTGATCTGCAGAATTCAGCAGCCCATTTGATGTAGGTTCGCAGAGCCCACCTGACATCCAGCGTGTGCCATACGCATTCCCTTGGAGGACTGGGGCGTGGGCATAAGCTTGGTAAAATCACCTCTTGCGCCCTATGGAACCAGAAATTGATCTTTGGGATGAAGGCCGGTTCCAGGCACAACACAATTCTGTCGGGGTGTATAATACAAAGGTCCTCTTGGACTGATAGAACTTCCAATTCTGATATGCATCTCGCAGATGTTATTGCGATGAGAAAAACTGTTTTTAGGGTAAGATGTCGAAGAGAAGATGTACGTAGAGGCTCGAAAGGAGCTGATGTGAGAGCCTGTAGGATGATCGGTAACTGCCAGGTGGGATTGCGGTGGACTACTGGACGGCGTAAGTTGGAGGCGCCATTGAGGAAGCAGCGAACCCTTGATAGTCTGCTGAGGGTCTGGTCCGAAGTACCAGACCAAACGGTGGCTAATGCTGCTACCTGGTGACAGAGCATGTTGGGAGCGAGCTCTTTGCTGAGACCTTCCTGCAGGAAGTCCAATATGCAGGAAACAGATACTGTGACAAGATCAAGCTGGAGGTTGTCGCACCACTTGGTGAAGGTGGACCAGGTGGAATTGTAAATCCTGGTCGTTGAGTGTTGCCTGGACGCCTGAATGGTACGTATCAACTGTTCTGAAAGGACCTCCCTCCTCAGGAGGTCCCCCTCAAGTGCCAGACAGCCAACTAGAACCACTAGGGATCCGGATGGATTATGGCTTCCTAACTGAGGGGGACCTGACCCTGAGGGATTCGCCACCGACAAGCTGATGAGATTGGACTATCAGGACTTCTGAGGCCAGTGGCGTGTGACCAGAAGCACCTCTGCCCTTTCCGCAATGATTTTGCGGATTACCTGTGGCAGAAGTGAGAGAGGCATGAAAGCGCGCAGCAGTTCCTGCTGCCACCTGCATCGAAGAGCATCTGTCCCCTTCGCCCGCAGTGAGTGGTATTGGGAGAAGAAGTGTGGGAGATGCATGTTCTCGCAGGTGGCAAACAGGTCGACCACAGGAGTGCCAAATTTGCGGGACAACTGGCGGAACAGAACCGGGCTCAGGTGCCACTCTGCACTGTCTATGGTGGTCCTGCTCAACCAGTCCGCCTGAGTGTTGTCCACCTTGGACATGTGGTCGGAGCGGATGGATGCGACGTGACGCTCCGTCCACCTGCCCAGGGCCTCCATCATGAGTTTCCTGGATCTGGTGCTGCCCTGGCGGTTTATGTGCACCTTGGTGCCCACATTGTCCATCATCAGAAGCACGTGCTGATGGAGAATGTCCTTTTGAAAATGATGTAGGGCAAGTCTCGCCACTCGCAACTCCAGGAAGTTGATGCTGCAAGCTGCTTTGGCTGGGGTCCATTTGCCCTGAGTCACGCAGTGTCCCATGTGTGCCCCCCCACCGGCAAGGCTTGCGTCCGTTGTGATGACCACTCTCACAGGTTCTTTGAATAAATGTCCCTTCAGCAGAGCTGTTGACTGCTACCACCTGAGGGATCTTTTCATGGTCATGGGGAGAAGAACCTTCATGGAAGAGTTGCTTCTGTTGGCTCTCTGATGGGGCCAGAGGAGCCACTGCAACTCCCTGGAGTGGAGCCATGCCCAGGGAACCACAGAGATGCACAAGATCATTTTCCCAAGCAGTTGCAAGAGGAGCAGCACTGGGACCTGTCTCAACCCCTGAACCTTGCGGGCAAGGGAGAGACTAAGCTGTCTATCCTGTCCTGGGAGAGGGCACCCTGCAGTTGGAGGTATCTATTACCATCCCCAGGTGGAGAAGCTTGGTAGTTGGGGTGAGGTGGCTTTTTTAGTTTAGTTAGTTTATTTGATTTATATACCACTCCTATCTACGCAATGGACTCAGGGCGGTGCACAGGGAATTAAAATACCACAACAGACAACAATAAATACAATAAAATGATAAAATACAATTAAATTAGATAACCTGTGCTAAAATGTTTAACTAAAAATATTAAAATCCCCTACCAATCCAATTAAAATTGTATCTGATCTAAAATCTAAACTAACATCTAAACTAAAATCTAAGCTAAAATCTAAGCTAGGCCAGCTAGATGGAAAAAATACGTTTTGAGTGATCGGCGGAAGAGGCGAAGGTCCGTGATGGTGCGAAGTTCGGGGGGAAGGTCATTCCAGAGGGCTGGACCTGCCACAGAGAAGGCCCTTCCCCTGGGCACCGCCAGCCGGCATTGACTAGCAGACAGTACCCTGAGAAGGCCCTCTCTGTGAGAGTGGATCGGTCGAAGGGAGGTGTGTGGTAGGAGACGGTCCCGCAAGTAACTAGGCCCCGTGCCATGGAGCGATTTAAAGATGGTAACTAACACCTTGAAGCCCACCCAAGGTTTTCTAGGTTCAAGGACAACCTGTGAGTCCGGAGGGTCTGCATAGTGATTTGGAGATCCTGTAAGGCAGGGGTCCCCAACCTTTTTGGCACCAGGGACCGCTTTTCATGTTAAAAAAATTCCGTGGACCGGTGGCCATGGCTCAGCCGGTGTAGAGGGGGAGCGGGGGAGAAGGGGAACAGGCGGCGCATGTGCGTGCGGGGTGTGTGTGAGTTGGCTCACTTGCCCCTCTCAGGCCCCCAACGGCACAAGCGCCTGCGCCTGCGCTCTCCTGCCCCTGGTGTGCGCTCTGCCCAGGGGGCTGCCCCCCCTCCCTCCTCCTCCTCGCCTGCCCTTTCTAAGAGTTGTGCTGCTCACTGCGGTCCGGTTCCTATCAAGCCACGGACCGGCACCCAGGGGTTGGGGACTCCTGCTGTAAGGCCTGTTGTCTAGATGACAACTGCATGAGGATGTTGTCCAAGTAACATTGGAGCCTTGTGGGTCTGTGCCTGAGGTGCGCTGAAAGAATTTTCTACTGAAAGAATTTTCATGAGGGTCCTGGGCCCCAATGACAGGCTGAATGGTGGGCTCTATACTGAAAGTGTTGGCCGTCGTAAAAGAACCGCAGGAATCTACAGTGTTGTGGTGGAATTGGGATGTGGAGGTATGCCTCCTTCAAGTCCATAGACGTTAAAAGGTCCCCTTGCCGAATCCCTGCCAGCAAGGTTGCAGCAATTGCATCTTAAACCTCCTTATGCAATGTGACGGTTGAGGTTCTTGAGATCAAGATTGCCCGCCATCCCCCTGAGCTCTTGGGCACCAGGAAGAGGATGGAGTAGAATCCTCTCCACTCCTGGTGGGGTGAAACCTGCTCTATGACGTGGATTTCCAAGAGATGGCGAATCTCCTGGGCCATGAGTTCCCTCTTGAGGTGGCAGGAGGGGGTTTGGCATTGAACAAAGTTGAGAGGTGGCTGAGAGAGAAACTCAAGAGAGTCCCTCCCTGATGGTCTGAAGGACCCAGGTATCCTCCGTGGTCTATTCCCATTGGTGGTGAAACAGCTGGAGTCGACCCCTGATGGGAGGAGATCTTGGGTGGTCCCTTGGATTTGCAGAAGGACCTACTGGAAGTTCCTCCACGGTTGGACCTGCAGAAGTTGAACTGCTGCCTGTCCCTGTCCTGGGACCTGTCCGCTGACTGGTTAGCTGGTCTATTAGAGGAGGAGGAAGAGCCCGCAATTGTTATTGGAACGAAAGGACTGCCTCCTAAAGTAGGGGGTGGACTTCCAGTCCTGCTTCTTAGTCAAGGTAGGCAAAATTTTGCGCTTATTCTTGGATTCAATCAGAAATGGATCAAGGACCTCCCCAAATAGTTTTGTCCCTTTAAAGGGAGCAGAAGCCAACTTCCACTTGGCCTTCTGGTCCACTTGCCAGTGACGGAGCCAAAGTAGGCATCAAGGCATCACATTGGAGGCAAGCGCCCTAGAGGCAAACTTTGCTGCATTAAAGGAAGCATCAGCTGAGTACTGCGCTGCCGCAATTATCTTTGTTATCTCTTGGTGGAGATGTGTATCTTCCGCAGGAAGCTTTGCCTGAAGTTCACACAGCCAAATTATGGAAGCCCTATTGAAAAAAGAAGCAGATGAAGATGTCTTAATGGCCCAGGCAGCCGCCTGGTGGGTCTTATAGCAGGCCTTCTCCGCTTTCTTATTTTCTGCCTTGAGACCTTCCAGGAAGTCTGCTTGTAGGACAGAATTAGGTATAAGGGCCACCATAGGGGGGTCTACGGAAGGTAGGACCAGAACATCCTCCAGGGCCAGTTCTACTGAGTAAAGCTTTTTGTCCCCACCACTGGGAGCAGCAAGGGAACCAGGTTGGATCCACTGCCACAGGACAATGTCCAAGAAAAGACTGGGGACAGGAAAAAGATCCTGCTGAGGGACCAGGACCTTAAACATACTGTCATTAGGATTAGCCGAGGATTCCAGGGAAGGGTGGTGGACCCGGTGATTGGCGGCGGTCGCCTCCGGCTTGGGCCCAGATGGAGTTGAATTGCCCTGTACCTGGTCCCTTTTTTGAAGACCCTTGGCGATGCCTTGGGAAATGGCGCGGGATATGACCACCTGCATGTAGGAGGATAATTCAGGTTCTTGAGCCACCGTGGGGTCAGACTCGCCCCCAACCCCGGAGGTAGAGGGACCCTGATGGACAGGAGACAAATCCCAATGGTGCCTGGGATTGGGGTCCACAAGGGTGGGCCCGAACTCAGAAATTGCCGGTGAAGTTGGGGAACTTGAGTCTACCAAGGGCCTATCCAGTGACAGGTCTTCGGACTCCACCTCCTCATTGATGACCGACAGAGGATCCTGCCTTGAAGGTGGCAGGAGCACCTGCTCGGCAGGAGAAATGGGCTGTGGGACCACTCCGGCTGCCTGGCACTGGGTCTCCTCAAATTGTTTCTCGAGAGCCCACTGCCTTCTTTCAGCATCCCTATCCGCAGCTGCGGAGGTTGTATGGTAGGGATGACTGTCTTGGCTGGTCACTCTGCCCTTCCTTGCCCTCGCCTGAGGATGTTCCCTGACTAGGGGTCTGGGAAGGTCGCTGTCTACCGTCGGTAGATGATCCAGGAGGCTCTATGGCTTCATGGCACAATCCTCAGCCAAGTGGACCAGGGCAGATATAATTCAGGCCTTGATGGAGACTCTGGTGGCTGAAGCACTGGATCAGATGAGAAGCAGAAGCAGATGAATCTGGAAATGCAATTGAAAAAGACAGATATAGAAAAAAAGCAAGTCTCTAATGAGTCCAATGGAAAAAAACAGTCACTGAAGAGGGAGGTGTGATGATGATGGAAATGCAGCAACAGTGGCTGCAAATCCAAGCAGATAAGCAGGGAAGGTGCTGGAATTAAAGGAATAGCCCTCCCTGTGGCGGTGTATGACCACCAGGTGGCCAAGACACCAGCGCCGCCTAGGAAAACATTGTGGGGGCAGTGGCCCTGCCAGAGACCTGAAAAGGGCCAACTCACCACCCTGTGGCTATGCTGAGACATGGACAAGCGTTAATGGCCATTGGAAAAGGGTGTGAAAGTTGTAGCCATCCAAAATGGTCATCGCTCCTGTGTGGGGGTGAGGAAGGAGAAAATGGCGGCCGGGAGGTTTTAAAGTGGTCATGCACCTCTCCGTGGCCAGCAGAGCTTCCGAACAGATGATCCACGTGAAAGACTCGCTTCCAGCAGCTGCTGGAAGCCTCGCTACCCTGCCGCTCTCTTTGGAGCAATCCAGCAGTCCTCCACTGCCAGCCTGAAGTGGCACGGCAAGCAGAGCACCTCCACCTCCACACCTACCTCTGAGCCTCTCTTCCGACAAACAGCAAAGAAAATTCAAAAAAAAAATCAAAGCAATGGAAGGTACGAGTGGGTGAGAGAAATTAAACAAAAAGACAAGGAAAAAGAATTAAAGTCAAAAATTCAAGGTCAAAAAAAGTCCAAGCCTGGAATAAAATTAGCTGGAGCTCACAAAAAACAGCCCCTGAACAGGTGACTGAAGAAAAACATCTGGCATTAAGCAACACCAGGAGGCGTGGCCAAGGAAAAAGATTCCTCAGTCCCAGGGCAACCAGATTAATTTAACCCATTGCTTGGACTCTCCAAGCAGTGCACAAGAAAACTTGTATGCAACAGGCAAGGATACACAGAGGGCTAAAGATGGCAACTATTACTACTTTAATGAAGACAGGGGGGAAAACAACATCCATCCCTGCATCAGCAGCATCCTCACCCTCAAACCAAAGATCTATCAAGAGAAAGATGGATTGATGGCAGGAACAGCAGGACCTGCACAAACAATGCAAAGTATGCAAGTAATGCTGCAGATGATACAAGAAGCAATGACAAAAACCCAAGAAGCAATAGCTACAAATCACTAAGAGACGAAGAGGAACCATGAAGAAAATTAAAAATGAAATGGGAGAATTGAAAGGAGATACCAAAAACATGGACAACAAAATTGGAAAGATACAGAATGCCATAATAGTCAACTAACAAAAAATCCAGAACATTGAAACAAAAATAGAACATACAGATCAGATGGAAAAATGGATTTGAAATATACACAGGTTAAAAAAGAGTTAGAAGAATCAGTAATCTTCCTCGAAATGGAAAGAGTTTCATATTATCTAAGATTTCAAAATATAATTGAAGAAAAAGAGGAAGACCTGAAAAAAAATGACCAAAATTTTCACTGAAAGTTTACAGAAAAAGGAACAAGAGATGAAAGGAGACATTGATGAGGTCTATCATTTATACACCAATTATGCCAGAAGTCAGACTAGCAGAAAAAGTGCATGCAGGATTTGCCAAAATAACAACCAGAGACAAAGTGTACAAAAAAACCCAGAGAAGAGACAATAACATATAAGAGAAAAGAGTTGATTACTCTTAAACAGATACCACGGAGAATCAGGGAACAGCGAAGACAGTAACAATTTTTAACTAATCAGTTAAATAAAAACAGAATAATGTGCAGATGGTTCATACCGGAAGGGATATTGGGCTCTTGACAAGAAAAAAGATATAAAATAGATAACACAGAAAAAGCTCAAGAATTCTGCAAAAAAATACTTTACAAGGGAAGAAGAAAAAGAAATAAAGAGGACCTAGAAAGTAGAAGTCAAGAAGAAGAAGTAGAAGAAAAGGAAAGAAACAGGGAAGAGGAACAGAAGCAAGAAAGAAAGAGAGCAAAAAGGGAAGGCGCAAGAGGGAAAAGTCAGATACAACCCAGAAGTAATAAAAATCACCCCAACTAACGATGGACCAGGCAACAATAATTATCTCAGTAAATTTGAATGGATTGAATGCACCAAAGAAAAGAGCACAGATGTTTAAACTTAGGAAACTGAAGGCAGACATAATTTGTATACAGGAAGTGCACATTAAAATGGAACATATTAACTTAGGAAAACACAAAATTAGGAAAATTATATACAACATTGACAGATCAAAAAAGGGGTTAGCAACATATAAAAGAAAAAATAAATTCCAAATTAGTCTACTCTGATGAAGAAGGCAGGATTCTAATGATTGATTAGAAGCAACACAAAAACCGATCTTATTAATAGTGATATATACACCAAATCAGAAACAAGAGGAATTTTATAGGAAATTGCACAATAAAATGAATTAGATTATGAAAATATTTGTTTAATTGGGGATTATAATGCAATAACGGATAAAAAGATAAACTATGAAAGTTTTTAAAAAATAAGACAAAGAATAATTAATACATTACCTAAATCCTTTTTTGAGATGTCAACGGAATATAAACTACATGATATTTGGAGAGAAATGCACAAAACAAGAAAGCAGTATACTTTCTATTTGAACTCGCATCAGTCATGGTCGAGAATAGACACAGCCTGGACATCACCCCGACTATGTAACCAATTAGAGGAAATTGAAATAAATGAGTGGGCGGATCATAACCCAATAAAATTAAAATGGAAAGGCCAAAAAAGAAGAAAAAGGTGAATGATGAACCCATATATCGTAAAAGAAACAGAATACATTCAAATGGTAGAGAAAGAATTAAAGTTATTTTTTAGAACGAACAAAAAAGAAGACACCTCAATGCAAAATCTCTGGGATACCATGAAAGCATACAAAAGAGGCCTCATGATTGCCTATATAGCAAGAGAAAACAGAAAACAACAAGATCAACAAGAACATATGCAAAAAGAACTTAGTGAAGCCGAAGCTGAATTACAGAAAGACTCAAAAAATAAAATTAAAAAAGAAAAAAGATGATAAAACATAAGATTAATTTAATAACTCAAAAAGAATTAGCACAGAAAAAAATTTTTGGCAGCAGCTAAAAAAGCCAACACAGTTCTAGGCTACATAAACAGAGGGATAGAATCAAAAGAATAACACCCCAGCATCAGACGGAATCCGGGTGTAGTTATACAAATATAATCAAATATTGGAAGAACTAGGATTGGAAATATTTAATAAAGTTTTAGGAAATGCCAAGATGCCCGAATCATAGACAGAAGCAATAATATCGCTCATCACTAAAGAAGAAGCTAACTTACAAGAAATTCAAAACTATAGACCAATTTCACTATTGAATTCCGATTATAATTTTTTTGCAGCAATTACAGCAGGAAGAATTAAACAAGTGCTAAATGAACGAATACATCAAGATCAAAATGGATTTTTACCGTACAGACACATTAAAAATAATACGAGAGTCGTTTTAGATGTATTAGAATATTATGAGGTGCATCCAGAAAAGCAATTGGTACTGGTTTTCCTTGATGCACAAAAAGCATTCGACAATGTAAACTGGAAGTTTATAACAACTCAATTAGATAGGATGAAATTCGGAGAAAAATTCACAAAAATGATAGAAAAACTATAATATCCAGACAGTCAAAGTTCTGATGAACAGAGACCTAACAGATAAAATTGAAATAAAAAAGGGAGTTAGACAGAGATGCCTCCCTTCTCCTTTGCTGTTTATATTAACTTTGGAAATTTTGTTAAATGAAATTAGGAAGGACCAGGGAATAAAAGATTTAAGACTCAAAAATGAAGAATAAAAAAACCTAAGCTTACACTGATGATTTAGTACTTGTTTTAGAAGATCCATTAGAATCTAGTCTAAAATTAATTCAAAAATTAGAAGAATATGGGGAGGTGGCAAGATTAAAAATTAATAAAAGCAAAACAAAAACGATAACTAAGAATATGACAAAAAAGCAAGAAGAGGAATTGGAATTAGTGACTAAATGCAAACAATTAAGAAAGTGAAATACTTGGAGGTTTGGGTGTTGGCAGAGTGTCCTACAATTAAAGGTGATAGTTACAATAAACTAATAACACAAATAAAGATTTAGAAAGTTGGAAAAATCAGTTATCTCTAATGGGGTGTATAGCCACAGTTAAAATGAATATTTCACCAAGAATTTTATTTTTGTTGCAAGCCGCATCTATAAATCCTGGTAAAACATTCTTCCAGGAACGAAACAAACTAGCATCTAGGTTCATCTGGCAAGGACGAAAAGCAAGGATTAAACTAAAGTCAATGTTAGATAGGAAGGAGAGAGGAGCCTTAGCATTACCAGACTGGAAGTTATATGCACAAGCAGTAACACTAACATGGTTGAAGGACTAGATGGAGTTAAAAAAGAAAAGAATATTGTCTTAGAAGGTCACGATCTGCAAGTAGGTTGGCACACATTCCTAAGGGATGGTAAAAATAAAATGGACAAATACTTTCAAAAACATCTAATTAGAAACATGCTATTGCAAAACTAGCTCAAAGTTTTAAAAAACCACTACCATATTTTTCGGAGCATAAGACGCACTGGAGTAAAAGACGCACCTTAATTTTGGGGGAGGAAATCAGAAAAAAAACCTTTTTGCCTCTTTCCCAGCAGCATTCACTAATATTCATCTGGCCAAGGTCTTTGCTGCCTCAGTCAGAGCCGCATTCCCAAAGTTGCCCAGGGGAACTGTAATGAAAGCCTTTCCAATGAATGCATTTTTGGGCTGTTAGCATCATGATCCCCTCTCGATTCAAAAAAGGGTGCATGCAGAGGCCAAACAAGTGCGTCGTGTTTCAGGTGGCAGGCAGCTCCAGCACGTGCTGCCACCTGAAAATGCTTTAATTCCTAGTTCCCCGGTGCACATCACAGAGCCATGTGCCCTCCTCCTCCTCTACAGACTTGTTTTCTATTTTCTCTTGGCCAGCATCGGCGGCCGGAGGAGGCAGGGAGAAAATGAGAGGGCAGTGCAGTCGGGCGAGGGTGCAGACGGGAGACATATTAGAAGCAGCCAGCCGATTGCTGGCTTTCCGCCTCAGCTGCTGGCCACCCGGAGTGTGCAGGCAGCAAAGGACACCTGGTGTTAGGATATTCAGCCTTATATTGAGTTGACAATATATATGAGCCTATGTTCTTAAGAAGTTATGTAGCTTTAAGAACTGTGTTTGAATTCTGATTGTGTTTGATTGGCTGTGAGTATCAGCTATACTATATAATCAAGGTCAGGAATGCAGCTCATTCCCTGTTCGATTCCTTGTGATCCTGTGCTGAAGCTGTGAAGAAGGAGGAGGATTGTTTTGCATCACTGTGAGATACTGTATCTGTGTTTGGTGAAGGACTGTTGTTATCATTGTTTGAGAAATTAGTCAGAAGAAGCATTTTAGTTGCTACAAAGTAAAGACTATTTATTTTCTTACTATCACTGTTTTAGAGTTTGTTTGTGATTTACAGCAATGTATCTCTTTACTGTCCGGTGAATTACACTATTCCGCATTTATTTGCTAACACTGGTTATGGGACCAGAGTTGTGACACTGGTTCTGAACCCAGAGTTGCTAACACTGGTTCTGGGCCCAGACTGCACAGTGTAAATACCGGTTTACAGTTATAGAGGAGTTGCTAAAACACATCAAACTACTCTGGTGAAGATGGCAGAAGTCCACATTTTTCAGTCATTAGGCGGCTGGATGGCACCAACTACGTTTCCTGGTCCATCAAGTGCAGTCTGCTGTTGCGCAGAGAAGGGCTATGGGAGGTTGTGGCGAATCCACCGGATGTGACTGCCTGGAGCGAGGATAATGCCGAAGATGCCAGAAAACTTGCAGTCTAAGCAAAACAATGAAAGGCCACTTTGCATCATAGGCTTAACGCTTGATGATTCCCAGCTAGTGCATATTCGGGGCGAGGTTTCTGCTGCAACATGCTGGGAGAATTTAAAGAGACTGTATGTTCGTGACACTGTGGGAGCACACATACATTTAACCAGAAAACTGTTTAGGACAAAGCTCAGCAAGGGAGGAGACATGTTAGTTCACATTAATTGCATGAAGGACATGTTTCTAGAGTTGTAAGAAAAGGGACTGAATTTTACAGAACAACAGGTGTACATACTACTCTCATCACTGGATGAAAGCTACGACGCTATAGTCACATCATTTGAAGTGCTACCTCAACAAGAACTTACATTAGCCAACATCTCTTCGCGTCTGTTGGAAGAGTCAAGATGGCGAGTGGAACTTAGAGCCAGAAACTGTTGATGTAAATGTAAATAACCATGTATATACTGTAAAATGTTTTAATTGTGGGGAAAAGGGCCATATAGCTAAGTATTGTAAAAGAGTTAAACCACAAAACATGGTTAGAAGGAAAAGACATAACTGTAATGTAACTACCTCTAGTAAGGCATCAGTAAACCACGATTTGTGGGTTATTGACAGTGGAGCTTCACTATGTATCACTAGAGATAGAGGGAATTTTAGAAAAATGTATCCTTCAAGTAACAAGGTTTCTTTAGCCAATGGTTGGAAGTTAAAAGCAGTTGGGGAAGGAATGGCTAAATGTAAATTTGTAAAGGAGGAATTGCATATGCTGTATGTTCCTAAGCTAAAATTTAATTTACTGTCTGTTTGAGTTTTAGTCAAGCTAGGTTATACAGTTACATTCAAGGAGAATGTTTGTTAGAAAAGGATGGAGCCAAGGTTACTAGAACATTGAAAGATGGCTGGTATGTACTAACTGAAAATCATGTAGCTAATGCTGTATGCTCAAATGTAAGGCCACATGACTGCATTCACCTTCTACAGACGTTTAGGGCACATTAATTTTCAGAAGCTTAAACAGACTTCTAAGTTGGTGAATGGGTTAAGGTTGAAACCATGTGACAAATATCTGAGTTGTAATGTGTGTAACAACGAGAAGAGCAAACAAGCCCCTGCAAACAGGTTATATGGGTTCAAGACGAAGAAGCCACTGGAAGTCATGTTTGCTGATATTATAGGCCCGATGAAGGCTAGGTTAGGGGGAGCGTGCTATGTACTGAGTATAGTAGATCATTATTCCAGGTATGGGTTTTGCTATCTACTGAAAAACAAGGCTGAAACACTAGAGAAGTTAAGGAACTGGATAAGGTTTGCCGAGAGAAAAGCAAAGGGAAAGATTGTAACAATAGTCACAAATAATGGAAAAGAGTTCATGAATAACAAGGTTAAAACCATGTTAGGTACACTGGGGATAAAACACAAGTGTTCTGCTCCACAACACAAAGCACACATTGGAGAAAGGGGTCAATCTCTACAAGCCATGGTAATAGCCATGCTGAATGATGCGGGTTTACCGATAGCTTTGTGGGGGGAGGCCATGTTATGTGCAAACAGTATTCTAAACAATGTAGTGAATTCGACTACAGGTAAGATTCCATACACATTGTGGCATGGTAGGAAACCTGATCTCAGTTATATTCACACGTTTGGGTCACCTGCATGGGTAAGACAAAAGGGGCAAAGTAGAGCTCAGAAATTAATCTTTGTGGGTTACAACGCAAACCATAGGTCATACAGATTCTGGAAGAAAGGCACGACGAGGATGATTAATAGTAATGATATAAAGTTCCTGGAATATATAAACTGGGATAAACTGCAGAATGGAAAAGAAATAATATTTGAGTCAAAACCTGAAAATATTCAAGTAGAGAAAGTAGTAGAGACTACTCAGGAGGAGGTAGGAGAGGAAAAAGTAGTAGAGACTCCTCAAGAGGAGGAAAGAGAGCAGGAATATATAAAGGTGGAGAGTCCATCCACAAGTCCTGAACTGCCGAGGAGGTCAAACGAAACACCAGGCCACCTGATCGTTATCAGGCAAGTATGGTCTATAGGAAAAATAAATATAAAGTACACTGAGATAGCAACATACCGAGAGGACGATCAGACGATGTGGAAAGCTGCAATGGATAAGAGGTTGAAACAATTAAAGAATCTGTAGGTTCTTTAATGAGTAGGTTGCAATACCACGGGGGAAAACGTAAAAGTGAAGACAGGGAAATCAAAAGAGATTACATATAAAGGATGATAGATGGAACAGGAAGTTAATCAGTCTGTAACTGGTTATAACGAAGGGTATACAAGGCAAATACTCTCAGGGCAGGATAATGTGTGGGCAGCTAGACACAGGAATGTAATCAATCACCTTGAAATGGAAACGGCGTATCTGCATGCACTGTGAGAGCATATGATATACATGCAGAGGTTACTGAATAATGAAGAAGATAAACAACATAACTGATAGTTGTTAAGGAAGAGTACATAAGGTTTTAGAAAAACTGGGAGGTTTAGGTATTGAAGTACGGTGTCCAATTACTGTATGTGAGGACAATCGAGCGGCTATACTAATGGATACAAATATAGCTGTAAAGACAGGATCAAAACACACTGATCTTAGGTATGTAAATATGAGGGAGTGTATAAAGGATGAAATGGTACAGCTTATTTACTGTATGTCAGAGATGAATGTGGCTGACCATTTTAAGAAGGCTCAAGGAGCAATAAAGCACAAGGAGTGTTGTTATGATTATGGTTTAAGAATGTAAATATATATTGATCAACCCAAGGGGGAGTATGTTAGGATATTCAGCCTTATATTGGGTTGACAATATATATGAGCCTATGTTCTTAAGAAGTTATGTAGCTTTAAGAACTGTGTTTGAATTCTGATTGTATTTGATTGGCTGTGAGTATCAGCTATACTATATAATCAAGGTCAGGAATGCAGCTCATTCCGTGTTCGATTCCTTGTGATCCTGTGCTGAAGCTGTGAAGAAGGAGGAGGATTGTTTTGCATCACTGTGAGATACTGTATCTGTGTTTGTTGTTATCATTGTTTGAGAAATTAGTCAGAAGAAGCATTTTAGTTGCTACAAAGTAAAGACTATTTATTTTCTTACTATCACTGTTTTAGAGTTTATTTGTGATTTACAGCAATGTATCTCTTTACTGTCGGGTGAATTACACTATTCCGCATTTATTTGCTAACACTGGTTATGGGACCAGAGTTGTGACACTGGTTCTGAACCCAGAGTTGCTAACACCTGGCGTAAGATGTTCGGGCCTAATTTGGGGGTGGCAGATGGGGCAGGGCAGGGCAGGGGATGGGGTGGGGTGGGGCACATATCTTACTTGAGTCTGGCAGCTCCACCACCTCTCTCTCTTGGAAGTTCAGTTTGCCCATAGGGGCAGTTTTTTGCACTCCAGAGGCTTCAGGGAAGCTCCTGAAGCCTCCGGGGGGGGGGGTGGAGAGGCTGTTTTCACCCTCCCCAGGCTCCTTTAAAGCCTCTGAGGCCTGGGAAGGGCAAAAAAAGCACGCCAAAAAAGGGGGTGGAGTTCTGGTCATGTGCACAGAACCCAAAAGTCACTTCCGGTTTGTTTGTAATGTTGTTTTTTGCCCTCTGGAGCCTTCAGGGAAGTCTCCTGAGGGTTCCTGAAAGCTCCGGAGGGCTAAAACCAGCCCTATGAGTAAACCAGAAGTCCGTTCCCGAACTTCCAGTTTCCCCATCAAGCTGGTTTTTCGTGCTCTGGAGGCTTCAGGGAAGCTTCTGAAGCCTTTAGAGGGTGAAAAATGGCCTCAAAACAAGTCTGAAGTCAGATGCTTGCTGGCCAGCTAACAGGACAAACCTTGTGTGCCCTGACAAATGGCTCCCCGTGCCACCTGTGGCACATGTGCCATAGGTTCGCCATCACAGCACTAGCTGAATACCCATGCTTTGTTACTTGGCCTCTTCTCTCCCCTTGTCTCACTCAGACTTGCCGCACAGAGGCCTCTCCTATTCCTTTCTCTCCCTCAATCTAACTGCCTAGCATCAGAGTGTTTTTCAGGTGGGGAGGGGAAGTAGAATGTCTAAACTCCCACCCTGCAGGCCAGATGAGTCACATGCTGTCCACGCCCACGCCCAAGTGGCAGTTTGGGGAGTAGAACATCTAACTCCTTAGCATCAGAGTGTGTTAATAATAATATAAAAAATACTAATGATCTGATGGTCATTTTGAAAAATCCTTTCTTAGGGAGCACCTAGAAGCCAAGAGGAACATATGTGCCAAATTTCAAGTTTGTAGGTTATACAGTTGTGGAGATTTCATGATGCTGCGTGAGTGGTATTTTATATATATATATATATATATATATATATACAAGTATATAAGAAATAAGGATTTAAAATAATACATATTAACTTTAAAACAAATTATGTATTATAATAATATAAATGATAACATAAAGAAAGAAACCCTTAACAAAGCAATTTACTCCTCAGAAGGAAAATGATAAGAGAACTGCCACGTTGAGGGGAGTAGGAGTTAACTAAGAAGGCAATGCTTCCTTGGCCCCTAAAGATAGCAATCTCTAATCAAAGATACATTTAAAAAGTTTGCCATACTAGTTCATATCATTCAAACAGATGTTACTAGGAAAAAGTGACAAGACTTTAAAAGTAACAATCAGCACTCTGAATTGTTCCCAGAAGCTAACTGGCAAATAATACAGCTCTTAGCATAGAGGTGTGTTCTGTCCACAGCCTCGGAATAAACAAACTTGGCTGTTTGCCACTGCTAATAAGCAAGATAAGGAGTCCCTTGGCTGAGAGCAGAAACTCACGGCACAGGCTTGGCTTTGCAGCGAACTTTCACACAAGCCTTCAAACTCATAGGAAACTGAACAGGCACAGGCTTCAACTCACACAGACATTGATGACTCCTTCACTGAACAGTTCTTTCCTGCAAATGTCCCCTCCCATCGCCTCACTTATAAGCTCTCTGGGAGGGGCCAATCAACAACCATCTGGTGCCTAATCACCTTCTGTGAGCCTGCCTCCTGAGTTGCTGCCTCCGCCTCTCAGCTCTTTGCATTCTAGCGTCAGGGGCAAATTGACTCTGGTCTTCCCCACTCCTCCATGCCTCAGACTCTGATCAGAGTACACCCCAAGTACACCCCGGGAACACCCCCCAGGGTCTTCCTCAGCCTCCAGGGCAGACTCATATTGTTCCTCACTATCAGAGCCCATCATCAGCTCAGCCAGTCCCTGCTGAGCCACAACAGAGGCGTTATGTGGATTTTGTTCCTATCATTGTAGTTTTACTAAATTCTTAAGAAAATGGTCCATTTAATTTCTTTGAATAACAATAAGCTTACCTGTAAACCACAACTGGCAGCTTCCACAATTGCCATACAAAACGCTTCTGTGAGAGAGGTGTTAAGAAAAATATGACCTTGAACCAAGACGTTTCTAACTTCCTGGTGTTCTAAAGCTCCTAGAAGACGAACTCTATAAAGTTTTGGGAAACAGGTAAAGAAAATATTGATAGAAGTATTTTTATCAATTGAGAAAATCACAATCCAAGATAAATATTGCAACTAAACCTGAAACCAATAGAACTGGATTACGAATAAACTATTAATGTTATTGGTATCAATGAATTTTCAAAGTTTTAATGTCATAAGGAATATAGCTAAATCAATTCTCAATTTTTCCCAACTCTTGTCTTCAAAGAAGATTAAAATGCTAAATATTGGTTCAGCTATATTGCAACTATTCAATAGTCAAGTACAAAGAAACAAAATAGTGAGTTCTAAGTTCAGCCAAACATTATCTCATGTGACTGCAGTTCTTAATATTTTTACCAATAATATTTGATTTATTTTCTAAGTAATAAATATTAGAAAAATAACGAAGAGAAATCATTTAAAGTAATTTTTATTGATGCTTCATGGTTTTATTTCTGAGTTATTTATAAAGTTACTAGCTGTACCCGGCCACGCATTGCTGTGGCCCAGTCTGGTTAAATGGCCAACCAAACTGTGTACACACAACCACCGTATAACCACCAACCTACCTACCTACTGTATTTCTTACTCTCTCCCTCTACCTACCTACCTGCCTACCTACCTACTGTATTCTTCCCTCTCTCCCTCTACCTACCTATCTACTTATTGTATTTCTCTCTATATACCTGTAGCTATCTACCTACCTACCTGCTGTATTCATCCCTCTCGTCTATCCCTGTACCTACCTACCTATTGTATTTCTTCCTTTCTCTCTATCCCTCTACCTACCTACCTACCTACCGTATTTATTTATTTATTTATTTCTCCCTCTACCTACTTACCTACCTACTGTATTTCTTCCTCTCTCTCTATTCCTCTACCTACCTACCTACCTACTGTATTTCCCCCTCTCTCTATCCCTCTACCTACCTACCTGCCTACCTACTGTATTTCTCCCTCTCTATCTAGCCACCTACCAACCTACCTACCTACTATATTTCTCCCTCTCTATCTATCCCTCTACCTACCTACCTACCTACCTACCTATCTACCTATTGTATTTCTCTCTGTCTATCCCTCTACCTATCTACCTACTGTATTTCTCCCTCTCTATCTATCCCTCTACCTACCTACCTACCATATTTCTCCCTCTCTCTCTAACTACCTACCTACTGTATTTCTCCCTCTCTCTCTATCCCTCTATCTACCTACCTACCGTATTTCTCCCTCCCTCTCTATCCCTCTACCTACCTACCAACTGTATTTCTCTCTCTATCCCTGTACCTGCCTACCTACCTACTGTATTTTTCCCTCTCTCTATCCCTCTACCTACCTATCTACCTACCTGCTGTATTCATCCCTCTCGTCTATCCCTGTACCTACCTACCTACTGTATTTCTCCCTCTCTATCACCCTATCTACTTACCTTCCTACCTACCTACTGTATTTCTCCCTCTCTATATATCCCTCTACCTACCTACTGTATTTCCCCTCTCTCTATCCCTCTACCTACCTACCTGCCTACCTACTGTATTTCTCCCTCTCTATCCACCTACCAACCTACCTACCTACTGTATTTCTCCCTCTCTATCTATCCCTCTACCTACCTACCTACCTACCTACCTATTGTATTTCTCTCTGTCTATCCCTCTACCTACCTACCTACTGTATTTCTCCCTCTCTATCTATCCCTCTACCTACCTACCTACCGTATTTCTCCCTCTCTCTCTACCTACCTACTGTATTTCTCCCTATCTATCCCTCTATCTACCTACCTACCTACCTACTGTATTTATCCCTCTCTCTATCCCTCTACCTACCTACCGTATTTCTCCCTCTCTCTCTATCCCTCTATCTACCTACCTACCTACTGTATTTCTCCCTCTCTATCTACCCCCCTACCTACCTATCTACCTACCTACCGTATTTCTCCCTCTCTATCTATCCCCCTACCTAGCTACCTACCTACCTACTGTATTTCTCCCTCTCTATCTATCCCTCTACCTACCTACCTACTTTATTTCTTCCTTTCTCTATCTATCTACCTACCTACCTTCCTATTTTTCTCCCTCTCTCTCTATACCTCCCTCTACCTCTCTATCCGCCTCTGTGCCTTCTTGTTGCTGCTGCTGCTATGCCTGCGGCTCCTGGCACTTCTGTCGCCTCCCCACAGTTGGCCTGGCCCCCCTCCCTCCCTCCCTCTCTCAGGCCCGGCAGCGGCAGCCCCGTGGCTTCGCAGGCCGCTATGTCCGGTTTCTCCTAGGGGTGGGGGCAGGTTTCCGCCTCCGTGCCTCCTCGCTGATGCTGGGGGGAAGCCTCTACCTCCACGCCTCCTTGCCGATGCCGTCGCCGTGCCTGCCACCCCTCCAACCTCTCCATAGTGAGAAGGGATCGGTGAGCCAGTGGGGGGGCGGGGCTGCCGCGGTGGCAGTAAGGGCACCGGGAGCGGCAGGCACGGTGGTGGCATTGGCAAGGAGGTGTGGAGGTAGAGGCTTCCTCCCCCTGCCCCCGGGAGAGGCCAGACGCAACATCCCGCAGGGCTGCGGGGTGGCTGCTGCTGTCGGCTTGAAGGGGGGAAGGAGGGCCGAGTTGGCTGTGGGGAGTTGGTGGAGGTGACAGCATCGGCGAGGAGGCATGCCACAAGGCCACCAGGTGGCTTTGGCCGTTGGCCTGGCCCAGGGAGGCGTATGCACAGATTCCATGGGCCAGATTCCCGCCGCCTCCAGGCCATTCAATGACACAACAGCCGGGTGGGAGGAGTTACAGGAAGGTAAAAACCTGATCAGTGGGTACATTTTACATTTGTGTACCTTGCAAATGACACATGTGTGCTTGCCACAAAATAAGTACGTTTAATATTATCGGAAGTCCTTGGGAACATTGTGTCAAAATTTGGTGTAAATCAGTCCAGTAGTTTTTGAGATTAGCGGCTTTGTACAAACTATTTTACATTTCTATTTATATAGATTGCAGTATTAGATCAATATCCATTGGCAGTTTCACACTGAAAATACAGGTAGTCCTTGACTTACAAGAGTTCATTTACTGATCGTTCAAAACACTGAAAAATGTGATTTATGACCGTTTTTTAGAGTTACAACCCATGATTATGTGATCAAAATTCAGATGGTTGACATACTTATGACTAATGCTGTATCCAAGGTCATGTGATCACTTTTTGTGACCTTCTGACAAGCAAAGTCAATGAGGGAGCAAGATTCACATAACAATTGGGTCCTAACTTATCAACTGCAGTGATTCATTTAACTATGGCAAGAAAGGTCATAAAATGGGGCAAAACTCACTTAACAAATGTCTCATTTAATAACAGAAGTTTTGAGCTCAATGGCAGTTGTAAATCGACAACTACCTGAATTCAGAAGATATCGACCTGAACCGGAAGATAATTAATAATTATCTAAAAAAAAGAAACATGGCATGATAAACTACTCCAAATAATAAGAAAACAATTAAAAGTAGCTTATGAATAATAAAAGCCAAAATATTTTAGCATGATTCAGTTCATTTCTCTACTTCCAATAAGACTTATTACAATATATACACATATACTTCCACCAATGAGCACAGAAGTTCATGCACAGAAAACACTGCGACATCTACAAAGAAATATAAATTTATAAAACAATCAAAACACTTTACTAGCTTATTTAAAATTTCCATAATCAATGTTATAAACTCAGGGCAGCATTATTGCAGAAAACTAGAATATATTTCGAAGCTGAGTATGAAATCTCAGAAAGGCATATAGTAAATGCAACTGATATAAACTAGATTTAGCAAATAATGTATTTTCTGTTCCATGTTTTAAGTGTTTTTTTTAATTTTCTAGTTCTTATATCTTTTCTACATTTTTAAAATGGGATAAAATAACATGATAGGTATGCATGTGTAAACAAAATAATATTATCCATTGTGTAAAATCATCATTCCATTCCTTTCTTCATTTCCCTGCTAAATCTTCAATTAGCAATATTAAATGCAATGCAGAAAACATACCTCTCATGTAGTTGATATCTTTCTCTTACTTCTTCTAATACAATTCTTTTTGGTCCTTCTCCTCCAACTAAGAAATGTAAATCTGGATACTTCTGACATAGCTCAGGAATTATACCACTAAGTAAATCAATACCTAAAAGAAAAATATTTTTTCAGTTTTAAATAAAATGATTTATTAAGCAATAATCTTAGAATTTCAAAACCAAAGTACAATTTTTCAAGTATTAGACACCTTAATAATTTACTAAGCCATATTATATTAATATTGCATTTTTTGAAAAAGCTACTTACAACCCTTTCTGGAAATTATGATTCTTATACCACCACCACCCCTTGCAGTTGTTATTGCATTTTCAGTGCTTGGCAACCAGCTTGCAATTATGACCAGTTGCAATATCCTGATATCATGAGAGTGTGACATGGGAACTTCTAACTGTTTTCCAACACAAAATGCTAATTAGATATGCTGATTTTGCTTAATGACATGATTTGCTTAATGACTGAAGTGGTTTGTTCTATATCATTAAAAAAAAGTCATAAAATTGAGTCAAGTAACATATTGACTCGCTGAATTGTAACAAAGTATGAACCAAATTCTGAGGCCAAAGGTATACAACCTACTCTTTTTATAAACACTCTTCATTTCATTTAGAATTAAATAAAAACCCTAAAGCTCCAGATTAATGGCTGGCAATTTTTAAAGTAAAAATACCACTATGTCTTACCGTATATTTAAAACGAAATAAAGCATTTATCATTTAAACACTTAAAATGTACCGAATATCAAGAATGTCATGCGGCTTCCGGTTCCGGCTCCAGCAGTGACGGGCGAGCCTATCGCTCACTCGCCGCTTTGTTGCCTTTTCTGCCCCCCCACGGGGGCGAGACGCTCCGGTTACCGGAGGTCTCCCGTAGGGTCGGCTCGGAGAGGACGTTCTTCCTCACGGTGGTGGGGAGAGCGCTCCCCTCTGCGACCTAGGTGAGGAGGAACATGCTGCGGGGGGTTCTCCCTTCGCCAACGGCTGTCGGCGCCATTCACTTTAATGTAGAGGGCTGAGCGGAGAGATCGGAAGGTCTGCCGAGGCTTCAGCTGCGAGGGAGAGTGAGTTTTAAAAAGACTTTTTTTCCTTGCTGCCAGCCAGGCTGAACGGACTGGGAGGGGGGTGTTTGTTTCCAAAAAAAACCCCTCGGACTTAAGCGGCACTTTAAAATGGCTTCTCTGGAAGAGAAAGCGGAAATCTTAAATCCGGACTGTCTCTAACAAGGGAAAGTGGTATGCGGCTACTTGCAACATTGTTTCTAGGTCTGGCTGGATTAAAAAAAATTATTTTTCTACTCTCTCCTCTGGGCTCTGAGATGGGCGGTGGAAGGTGGCTTTTCTTTGTCCCTGCCTGATTATTTCAACTATGGAAAATTCCCAGCGTCTCTTTACAATTGGGACTCTCTCTGGATATTGATGAAGAATTTTTTTCTTGCTGGATTTGTGATTTCCTTTCTGGAGTACCTTCGTTATTATAACTATTGAGTTGGAAAATTGTCTCTCTCTTGGTTCCTGAATTTTACAATGTTTCAACCTTGATCAGAACTTTTGACTCCCGGTTAGTCTCACCAACCCCACCCTGAAAACGCCATTTTGGTGGCATTGACTTTAACAGTTAATCATGGCTCAAGAAACAGCACTGGCAAGTTTAGAACAACGGATGGCTTCTCTTGAAACTGTTATACAAACTTTGGTAAAAGAAATTCAGGCCCAGAGGGCAGAAAACATCAATTTCAAGAAGGAGCTATTGGATACTCGGAAGCAAGTGCTGGAAAACACACAGAAGACTGAAGAATTGGAAGGGGGGTTGGTGGGGGTTAAGGGAGAGATTAAAAATGTTATTAAAGAGGTTGGGGAAACAAATGGGCATGTGTCTAGGATAGATATGGAAAGAATGACACATTTTTTGAGATTTCAGAACGTTCTTGAGGAATCTGGTGAATGCCTCCCTGATCTTATGAGCACAATTTTAGCAGACTATTTACAAAAACCTAAAGATGAGATCAGGGGGGACATTGACCTAGCCTACAGAATTAACTCAGCATATGCCAGGATAAATGAAGTGCCTAGAGAGATACATGTGAAATTTGTTAGAAGGTCAACCAGAGAGGAAATCCTGAAAGTGCAGAGAGGTAGTCCATTAATTTACCAACAAAAAGAGGTTGCTATCGAAGCAGATCCCTAGAAAGATTCGAGAAGCAAGGAGGGAATTTTCCTTCTTGTCAAAAATTTTATTTGATCACGGGATTTGGTTCAAGTGGGTGACACCCAAAGGGATGCTGGTGTTCTGGGAAGGAGGAAGAGTGAGGATTAAAACAGTTGTTGAGGCGGAAGCCTTTCTTAAAAAACATTCCTCTGCCCTGGGGGAAGATCCAGGGGGGACGGAGGGGGCTGCGGCCCTGCCCGCTGGGGGCCAGGGAGGAGAAAAAGAAGATACAATAGCCAAGAGACTTAGATCGAAAAAATAACTTTGCCTTGATTTTTCTGAACAATTTTCATAATATTTTATCTGGATTTTTGTAAATGTCTGACAGCATGGAATTGAGAATTTAGGTATAGGTACTTGCTTTTACCTTGTAGTGTTATGAAAAATGTTTTTTTTTTGTTATTATATACTTTGTATTTTGAGGTCTCGGAAGGGCCGACGACTCTGACGTGAATGCTCTCAAAATTTCTTTGTATCCCTTACCCTACCCTATAGAAAAAATGTAAAACCAATAAAACTTTTTCAATATAAAAAAAAGAATGTCATGCAAAAGATCATTTTAATTTTGGAAGTTAGTAGTTAGTGGTCACTTTTTAATTACCGTATTTTTCAGAGTATAAAACACACTTCCCCGCCCCCAAAAGAGGGTGAAAATTTGGGTGCGTCTTATACACCAAATGTAGCCCAACCCACCTGCCCCTACCCTTTGGTCTCTGCCTCCCAGCAATTTACGTCCTTGCAACAAACAGGGAAATGGGGCTTGCGGAGTTGGCAATAGGCTATAGCAATCCCTGCAGCCTGAAACAGCTGATGATTGGGGGGTTCCTGCTGAAATTGAAAATGACTGTTGGCTTACCTGAACAGTGCTGCGGGAGAGTACAAGCATAGGTTAAATTCAGTCTATCTGGCCTAGGACTGAGTAAATTTTTCTTTAACCATGCCTCCTGTGCCTCATTGAGGTCAGTTTAAAAATGAAGATATTACCCAGTGCAGGACGTATTCCTGATCCTCTCAAGCTTGATGTCGAAGCCTGGACAGCCTGATGAACCCTGGGCAGGTTTGGACTCTCCCAGAGTGCCCAGAGAACGACCGTTCAGGTAAGCCAACAATCATTCTCCTGTGTTCTGCTTGGAGAGTCCAAGCATGGGATATACCCAAGCTATGTTGTCCCAGGAAGGGAAGAACTAGTGTCTAGGTTGTCTATAGCTGAAGCTACTCTCTGCAACAGCCTTCTTCCAAAGGATGTTTCAGCTGAGGCAAAAGAGTCAATTTTGTAGTTTCTGATGAACAGTCTGGGGGACGCCCACGTGGCCGCTCTGCAAATGTCAAGAATGGAAGCTTGGGTCACCCAAACTGCCATAGTAGCGACGCTTCTCGTGGAGTGTGCCGTCACATGGGTTGGCACTGGCCTGCCTTGATGCTTGTAGGCCATCTTGATGCAGGCCCGTAGCCAACGACCGATAGTAGACAAGGAAACCTTTCAGCCCATTGACCCCAGTTGAAAGGAAACAAAAAAAGGATTTGGATCATCAAAATTCCTTTGTCCTCTTTACATATCTGTGTACAGTTCGCTGAACATCCAATTTGTGCCAAAACCGTTCCTTAGGATGTTGCGGGTGAGGGAAAAAGTCGGGGAGTATAACCTCCTATGCCCTATGAAAGTGAGTGTTGACCTTTGGTATAAAGGTGGAATCGAGTTGCAGAATGACCAGATCACTGTATTATATGATTGATAGTGCTGTGAGCTCTGATACCCTCCTAATGGAAGTAATTGCTACTAGGAAGGCAGATTTTAGAGCCAGGTGATGAAGACTGGCCTTTCCAGAGGGTTTTTCTGAGGCCTTGTGCCTCTTAGTCGCCTCCCTTTGAGAGCTTTTTCTCCCTGAGGAGCCATGGGAATCGTTCTCTTCAATGCCCTTCCTTCCCTACCCACTTTGTGGTGGAGGATCTGGCAGTGCACTACGAAGAGGATCCAGCCAGGTCCCATCCTATGCCCCCAAACCTCCTTCTGCCATCATGCGCCTCTTGCGAAGACCTTTGTAAGTTGGCAGTAGTTGTGGTGTGAGGGTGAATCCACAGCAGTAGGATGGCACCAGGCGCGAGCCAGCCAGCTCCACTCCTGGGGCTGGAGTATGACCAGGTGGCCAACCACTCCAATGGCCGCTCCCCTGATGGTCTGAGTGGAGGATGACCTTGCCGGTGATCCGGACAAGATCAGCCACTTCCTAGCAGTGATCTGCGGCTGAGAAGACATGTGGCTCTACAGATATTCCCGAGGCTTCTCCGACGAAATCAGCACGAAAATGTCTTTTAAAATGGCCACCGTGCCATTCCGCCACAATTCCAAGTCTCTGCCAACAGTTGCAGCCTCTGCAAGGTGTCTAGAGCACTTCGGAGCCTATACTTTGCAAAAAGCATGTGAAATCGTGTCTCCAAAACGGCTACCACACTTGCTGGGAACGAAGGAGAGCTGTCAGAGGCAACCGGAGCTCTGAGGGAGGCTCCAGAGCCAGTTAGAGTCTACTGACAGATGGGGAAGCATCAGGGAGCCCTGATACCCCCTGCTCGCCAGCAACCGCTGGAGAACACCTCCAGCCCCTTACCTGCTTCTTGCAACTGGCAGCAGTTTAGAGTCCCTACAGTCCTCTCATAATTAAGAATCACAAAGAAAACCTACTACTAAACAAAGCTACCAAATTATCTACTATACAAAAACAAAAAAAAACTGAAACTGTTTGGAGTGTTCCAGTCTATCTGCTCAGAACTGAGGAGCTCACCAAATGTAGTCAAACAGGCGGACTGAGTTTTTAAACTGACCTCAATGAGGCACAGGAGGCGTGGTTAAAGAAAAATCTACTCAATCCTAGGGCAGATAGACTGAATTTAACCCATGCTTGGACTCTTCAAGCAACGCACAGGAGAACTTGTTGGTTGCTGCATGAAGGCAAATTACTGAGGCTGATTTTTTTTTCTTGTGCTAATTAGGCTGTTTGCTTCAGGAGGTAAGTCAATAATTATAAATGCCTATAGAATGTTCAAATTATTAGATTTATTTTTTAAGGACTGCTTTATTATTTAGATAATTTAATAAAATGAAACTTTTTTAAATAAATGCTTGATCTAAAGAGGCCCAGTGCTATTGTATCTTATTTTAAATAGCAGAGAAAATGCTGCAATACTTCAAAGCTGGAGGAGATTAAACTAGTCATCCCCTCCAAAAAACTAGCAGCCCGTCACCACCCAGGCACAAGCCAAAATGAAAACCCAATTAGCTAATGATTTAAAGAGAGCCCTGAAAGCAGCTTTGGAGGAGGATAAATGATTCAAATCCATAAGGGGAATGTAAACGCAAGATGGTCTAGTTTGGTGGGAGTCAAACTATATCTCCCACAAAGCCAATGATTCTACAAAAAAGCTATGATTCAAAAACGACGAGGCATTTTGGTTTTGTAAAATCCCTGCACCTAATCAAGTGGCAATTTTGGTGGCCATCACTGAAAAAGGATATAGATATCTATGTGGCTAGCTGCCCCACTTGTGCCTCTGCCAAGGAAAAACATCTGGGCTTCTCCAGGCAGTAGCAGTACTTAAAACTCCATGGAAAGAGATGGCAATACACTATCTTAGAACTGCTTGAAAGCTCAGGTAATATGGTAATTTGGGTGATAACTGATTTGGTTTAAAAGCAAGTGCACTTTACCCCATGTCAAAGAATTTCCTCTGCGTGCATTTTGGCTAAATTATTCATGCAGCAAGTCTACCAGCTGCATGATGCTCCAGAAAGAACAATCTCAGATTGTGGAGTCCTGAATTTTGTGATTTTGGCAGAAGTTCTTAAATCTTTTGGGGACCACTCAGGGGCTCAGCTCCTTGCATCATCCAGTTACTAATGAGGGCTGTAAATTAATCAATGGCATCCTGGAGCAGTAACTCAGATGATATATTACCTCCCCTTTCACAGAGGTCACCTACATTTAAATTGCATTTAAGACCTTTGCTTAAAATTTAAAGACCATGCAGAGTAACACCATCTCTTTCCTCCCTCTCCCTCCCTCAAGTTGGTTACAGTTGATCCAGTTTACAGATTCAATTCATGTCACATTACATATACATCCAAAATTACATTACATCTGTCATGGGTCTAAAATCAAGTTCAGACAAGACAGAAACAGGGCTTTAAAAAATTACTCCTTATGTCACGCAAAATATTTATATTTAAAATGCAAAATCTGTGATTTATGATCCATACACTTAAAAAAACATTTAAATACATCTTACCCTTCCAACCTTATTACCTTTTCTATATACAAGTCTGCTAACCACAACAATAGTTATTGTGTTGTTGTCACGTTTAGATGCATCTGGAGTGAAGTCAGTAGGATCAACAGCATTAGGGATGACAGAAACTATTTCTGGATTAAGTGCTGCTCTTAATACAGTATTCTCTTTGCTTGTGTAAGAAACACATATTATGTGGTTTGTATCACATAGTGATACAGTCAAGAGTTTATTTGTAAGCACCGAACTGACATCAGCAAATCCAAAAAGTGAATGATCTGTAAAAATTGTCCGTAGCTGCATTGTCTTAGCATGAAACAGTGCATCATGAGCCATAGAAGAAAATGAACTATGTGCATGGACAATGGTGATTCTTTCTCGAATAAATATGTACCTGAGCAGAGGCAGACTGTGAAAAAGAGTAGTGGCTGTAGATTGGTTGTACATTACTCTTAATGGTAAATAGTAGACCTTGAGTCCATTGGTGAGGTATCGAATGCCTTTGCGATCATCATAAGCATGGGTGATTACAATAACTTTGTGTCCTCTTTCAATTAGGCACTGTGACAACTGGTAAATATGGCTTTCCACTCCACCCATGTTTGGGTAAAAAAAATCAGACACCATACATATTCTATGAACTTGACTGGCCCATGCTGGAGACTTATGAGAATTCATAGTTGAAATGATGGAAGAGAGAAGCTGTTCTTGAGTTCCTTCTCTTCTACAGGCCATATTAATTAATAATTAGTCCATGTAAACACTATTCACTTTGAAAAGGAAATTCCTAGATGGAGAAAAATGCACATATTAAGACAAAAAGTGTTTAACTAGATGAATTATCATTTTGAAAGGAGTAACATTTTATAATGCAATCCTACACTTAATTACAAAATCAAGTACAGATAGTTCTTGAGTTACAACAGTTCAGTTAGTGATTGAAGTTACAACAGCACTGAAAAAAGTTGACTAATATTTTTAGTCAACTAATAGTTTTTCACACTTAAGAACCATTGCAGCATCCCCACAGTCAATGATCAAAATTCAGATGCTTGGCAAATGGTTCATTCTTATGACAGGGCATGTGTTCACTTTTTGAAACCTTCGGAAAAGCAAAATCAATGGGGAAGCCAAATTCACTTATCTGCCATGCTACTAAATTATCAACTGCAATGATTCACTTAACAACTGTGGCAAGAAAGATCATAAAGTGGGGCAAAATTCACTTAACAAATGCCTCACTTAGCAACAGAAATGCTGGGCTCAATTGTGGTCATAAATCGAAAACTACTTGTACAGTCATATCTGCAAGCATGAGAGGGGTTGCAGGAATGAAAATCATACACCTATGAACTAAAACGAAGCTTTAGAAGCACTGTATTCAATGTAGCTTATTCAGACAGGGTTACCCACAATAAGGCAGGCCTCTGATAGAATTGGATCATGAAAGCCAACCTATATTTTTGGTTTAGATTCTAGAACGTTGAGCAAGCCCGATCACATATTTAGCGCACATTCACCGTGCTGCTGTGCTAATCTCAAAAAGAAAACGGGTAAAGGTATTTACACAAAGGCAATTTAGGAAAGGCTCCACAGAACCCTCCACTATCAACTCTCGTGGAATCCCGGTTTCGACAGCGAAACGATACCCTTTCCTACCAGCACGGAAGAAATCCCCTTTAGTTACCCTGTCCCAATCAGAAAGGGAAGTGAAAAGGCACATACCGTTTCTTGCACACAACCAAGTCGTTTTCAACAGAAAACGAAACTCCTGGCGATGCAAACCACTCCTATGGCGATAGCTCCAATCTTTATCAGTCACTCACTTACAATTACATTCTGACATTTCTAAACCCAATCAAAGCCCACAACGCAATTCCGCAGTCTATTGTAGGCGGGAACTTTCTGAGTAAGGCTCCGCCCCACCCCTCAGAGTTATCACCTCAACCAACTGTCTGTCCCACTCCCATTTGCCCTTTGTGAATGGTCTTCATAGCATGCGCAAAAAGTAACCAGTCATAAGCCTCTGCTGGATCACGTGGGCAATGAAAACCAATCTTTGGGAAGATATTTTAGAAGGAATCTTTTGGTATGTAATTATCGCCATTGGCTGGCCGGGATTTTTCTTATACACCAAAGGAACTTTCTTTCCTTATTGGAGGTGTAGCATTCCAGCATAGATCAACGTTTTTAAAGAGTTTCCTTCCTTGCTCTTTTCCTATCAAATTGCAATCTAAAACTTTTTATTCTACCCAGACTTCCCCTTTCTACGTACTTTAGGGTCATATCTATGGTATTAACCCTTAAATAGCCTGAGAGGGGGAAAAAGTCCTGTCGCTAGCTGGGAAATCTGATGACTGCTTGGTTTTTCTCTTGTCTTTTTAGAAGCATCCGGATGTGACATCCTGTAGAAAAGATGCGTCGACTTGAATAGCCAGTTTCCTCGGTCTACCCAACAGAAGAAAAAAACAAAAAGGCTGATAACTGAGGAGCTTTAAAAGCTCAATTTGTGTAAGGAAGAGGCAAGAAGTAAAGGTAATAAAATGTGTATTGTCATAAAGTGCTAAGTCCAAATTGAGAAATGGTTCCAAACAATACATTCAGGCTGATTTGTGTATTAATGGAAAATTGCTTTTAGCAATTTTTAAAATTTATTTCAGTTCCATGCTGAACTTAAAAAAATAACAATAGGAATGTTATTTTCTGCTTCCGCGTGAAAGGAATTGCAAATATTGTGGTTATTATTTTTTAGTGTTGGTAAAATGGAATGATTTTGTTTGGACCTTTGGCACATGATGATTTGTGGATTGTATTTCTTTTTTGATATATTGCATAATTTTTATTTCTGAATATAAACTTCTATTCCCCACTCAAAGAAGTGAAATAGATGGACATATAAATTGTTTAAAACATAGATCTCACTCAAAAAATAAAAATTGAACACTACAATACGAAAGTGACACTGCAGTATTCCTTCCCAAATACTCTCAGAAATTATTGTGACATCATAGTTTTATTAGTCTGCAATTTTTGTATTGTTTCTATTTATTATCAATTTTTCCGTAAGTGTGTTAGCACCAGGTTTCTAAAACTAGTTCCCCTATCTGGGCTGCAAATATTCAGATGACCACTAAGTGGCAACATACCTTAAGAGTTTTCTCTCTGTCTTTGCTGCCATACAGTAGTCATCCAGATTATTGTGGATTAGGTAAAATAGCCTTCCTCAAAACTTTAGATACATTTTAGTTCCTCAAACTGTTAGATTATATTCTTACCATTTTCCCCTTTCTTTATCATTTTATGTCAATTTTATCTGAACAAATTCTTACATTTGAGGGGCTGGAAAGTGGGGTGAGGTGATAAAAGTAAGCAGAAGGAAAGGAGCAGCATCTGAGCTGATGCTGGATACTGATGAAGGAAACATTTATATTGTTGGATATTAGCTTTGTGTCTTGAGAATCTCCCTGCTTACAGGAAGAGACTCCTGTGTTTTGAAAAGAGGAACAAGATATATGGGTGTTAGGCTTCACCACTCCAATATTGGAACTTAGACCCAGAGATTTAAGGACATGACTTTTGATAAGATAGTTGTTTTACAGATATTAGAAATTCTCTTAGTACAAAGAAAACAAGTGTAAACTAATAGTCATATAGACATACTTAAGGTAAAGTCTTAACTCTTTCCTGCCCATATGGGTAGCCATTAAATGGGGAGAGGGGAATATTTTCAATCATTATTGGTTTTAGAATATATGCTTATGACCTCATCCAAACCAATCATCATACCAAGACTAGGCTACAAACTCTTGACTTATTTAATTTATATGCTTCCCAACTCAGTCAAGCATCTTAACAATGTAGAAAAGATGTGGAGACTCTAGAACAGGGGTTCCCAAACTTGGCAACTTTAAGACTTGTGGACTTCAACTCCCAGAATTCTCCAGCCAGCATAGCTGGCTGGAGAATTCTGGGAGTTGAAGTCCACAAGTCTTAAAGTTGCCAAGTTTGGGAACCCCTGCTCTAGAAAGAGTGCAGAGAGCAACAAAGATGATTAAGGGACTAGAGACTAAAACATATGAAGAACAGTTGCATGAACTGGGTATGTCTAGTTTAATAATAAGAAGGACTAGGGGAAACATGATAGAAGTGTTCCAATATCTCAGGGGTTGCCACAATGAAGTCAAACTATTCTCCAAGGCACCTGAGGGTAGAACAAGAAGCAATGGGTGGAAACTAATCAAGGAGAGAAGCAACTTAGAACTGAGGAGAAATTTCCTAACAGTTAGAACAATTAATCAGTGGAACAGCTTGCCTCCAGAAGTTGTGACTGCCCCAACACTGCAAGTCTTTAAGAAGATGTTGGATAGCCATTTGTCTGAAATGGTATAGGGCTTCCTGCCTAGGCAGGGAGTTGGACAAGATGACCTCCAAGGTCCCTTCCAACTCTGCTATTGTATTATTGTAACTGGGTGACTTCACATTACAAAAGTTGGGATGGGACGAGGTACTAAGTGAGGAATTTTCTTTTGTCATTAAAAAAAAATCCTTTTCAATATATCGTGAAATCATATAGTGAAATCGCATAGTGGTCTTTTTCCTTTTTGCACCAGTTAGTTAAATAGAGGAAGCAGACTTGTTGAAAAATATGGTAGCGTCTCCATCTCAGGAGCAAGGTATTGTGGAGCTTTAATATTCCTTTGGCTGGAGAACAGTCATGATGGATGTACACAATGTATATATATTACGAGGAGAACGTATAAAAGTAATTTTTTTTACCAAAAGAACTTTCCAAAAAGTATACAACCTATTTTCTTTCTAGATTTCCTCAAGCAATTTCCCCAGTTGACTAATTTTTATAAGCATGATGATAAATCCCACAAATATATTCTTTAGCAAGTTATTATCTTAAACAACCTTGGTAGTTTCTATTGCTTCTTAGAATTCTTAGGCTGTTTCTTTAGCATTCAAATATTACTTTTAATCACAGATTTCAGTTGATGTCATACCATCAACCCATTTGATCAAACCAAATATTCATTTAAATAAGTCTACATTTTAATACTTTTTATCTTGAGCAATCTATTTCCAAGAATCCAATTCAACCTCCCATGGGGACTTTTAGGAAGTTTTTAAATTGGGTATTTTAAATTTGGTTTTAGTACAGGATAGGATTGTTTAATATTTATTTTAAATTATATATTTATCTTTGTATTTGTATGTTTTTAAATTTCCTGTACGCTGCCCTGGGTCCTCTGTGGAGAAGGGCGGGATATAAATTTAAATAAAATAAAAAATAAAATAAATAAAAGAATGCACTTTATCACATTGTTTCACACATTGAAAAATATAATGCATATCCTTTCCTTGTTCCTAGGTTTTCAAATTTATTTAATTATTTGAAGAAGGAATAGTCTTAGATAATCCAGAACTTCTTTCTGCCCAGATAGCTGTTTTCAGATTCTTTTGTGCCCCTTTCTATTTTTTTAAAGCCAGCAGTAGACTTTATGATAGCATTATAATTATCTAAAATATTCAAATTCTTATAAGTTTTTTCAGCAGTGCCCAGCATATTTTATTTCCAAATATTTATGGAATATGTTCAGAAGTGTGTTACTATTGAAATGCCAAGAATTGAAGCAGTTGTTTTATTATGTCTGTTATTATCAGCAGCCTATAGTCCAAGATTCTCCAATGTAACTTTTTTTTGTAACTTCTTTATCCAGCTGCTCCCCATGTTTTTGATTTCTTTTGTTTTCTCTGCCACTTAGCACTTTATTTCTGCCATTTTGGTATCCTGATACAATAGGGATACAAGAAAAATAGAATTTCACAAGCATTCAGGCAGACTGTTCAAAAGGCTTCCATGAGAACACTGTTCTTGCTCTTTTCAGCAAACTAATGATAGTCACTCCTAGATCTATGGAGTTTTCAAGGATATTGAAATGCTCTGATAGTCTTGTTTTTGGTCCTCATTTAAAATTTAATTATTCATTAATCCTTTTGCTCAAAGTTTTTCCCATTTGTCCTATGTGGAACACTGCTTACTGGTTATGTTAGATAAACTATAATGGTGTATATCCAAATGTTTATTTGGAAATCAGTGAAATCCATTCCATTACATCTTTCTTAACTGTCCCATTAGCAGCAAGATACCATCATATAAACACTGTATTTATATTTGTGTAACAATAAGTAATTTTAAACACATAGGCATGTTGTCACCAAAATATGGTGTTAGGATTTAATTTGGATATAGATTAAGCTGAGAATAATTTGTCTGCATTAAGAAATACAAATTTAATAGTGACTCTTGTTCCTTCTTTCCCTTGCAAGAGTTTCATATTTTCTGGCATGCAAACTGCCCCCATTTATGATTGTACTTCCCTATTGTGAATTATCTTTTTTAGGAAATTGTGGATATTGTGCTGAGACTGCATTAAATTGTTTTGATCTTTGCTTCTTTCTTTCTCTTTTCTCTGGAAAGTCTAAAATAAATTGGAACTGGCACCTCATTCTGCTGCCTAGAGGGATTCTGCAGGAAAGCATATGAAAGGAGAGAGGCAGTTATTTTGAGTTTGTCTTTTGCCTGCTCACTCATTCTTTGAATGTTCTCCCCAGGAAGTCTGCAAATGCAGCAGCTACAAGAGAAAGAGGAGGGGTAAATGAGGCTCCAATTGCAGAAATAGGTCCTTCCTACAAAGCCGTCACTGCCGGCAGCCGCCCTTCCTGGTATTGCAAAAAAATAAACCCATCCAATCTTTTTCAACAGCTGCCCTGCAGGCACAAAGAAAGAAGCCTGGAATCTCCCATTTTATTTCTTTTGTCTCATGGAATATGCCAGCTCACCAATTTTGGGGCCCTACTGCTGCTCCACGAAAGGCATCTGTTGAGCTGAACTGGGCCAGACTAATTAAGGCAGCTGGCAACAGCACTATTATTGATATAAAGCCAGGGCACTTTATCTCCAATCCATCCAAAGTGTCAGTGGCAATAGCATACTCAGCCTCAAATTTCTGCTGCCATCACCTGAGATTCCAGGTCACGTTTCCACAGCTCCTGTTTGTTTAGTGACAAGAGCTAAAAAGATGGTGTCTTCAGTGCGTCGGACGACCTTGTCTGTCAAGAATCGTTCTCGTGGTACCAGTAACTCTATGCTGCTGCCTTCCATGTTGATGTTTGGTGTAATTGTGGCATCTAGTGGCTTACTCCTCATGATTGAGAAGGGAATTTTGGCTGAGATGAAGCCTCCACCCCTCCACCCCTCTGCTAAAGAAATGTTTTGGAGAACTGGCAGTAGGAGAACAGCAGGAGATATGGATTATCAAGTGCTGCAGGACATCAGAAATAGGACCATTCATACCATTTGCAGACAAAAAAACATGCCTCGCACCATTTGGGATCTATCAGCAGGCCAGAGGAGGACAGTGCTCAAACATATTCTGGTTAGTGACAAACATCACTTTTTATACTGTTATGTTCCCAAAGTGGCTTGCTCCAACTGGAAACGAATTTTGAAAGTTTTAGATGGTGCATTGGAGAATGTAGATGTTAAACTTAAGATGGATCATAAAAAGGATTTAGTTTTTTTAAATGACATGAAACCAGATGAGATCCGTTATCGATTAAACCACTATTTCAAATTTGTGTTTGTCAGAGACCCAATGGAAAGACTTTTGTCTGCTTATAGAAATAAATTTGGTGAGATTAAAGAATATCAGTTAAAATATGGTACAGAAATAGTCAAAAGGTATAGGAAAAACTCTGGAAAAAGCATGGGTGACGATGTCACCTTTTCTGAATTTCTCCAGTATCTCATAGATGAAGAAACAGAAAAAATGAATGAACATTGGATGCCAATATACAATCTGTGTCAACCCTGTGCTATAAAGTATGATTTCATAGGATCCTATGGAAGACTTGAAGAAGATGCCAATTTTGTTCTTGAAAGAATACAAGCACCATCCTTTATACATTTCCCAGAACGGCAAGCATGGTATAAGCCTATAAGTCCAGAAACTCTGCATTATTATATGTGTAATACTCCAAGAGAACTTATAAAAGAGCTATTACCTAAATATATTCTGGATTTCTCTTTATTTGCATATTCTCTTCCAAATGTTACTAGTCAGTTTTGCCGACAATGAAAGATTCTTTTGTGAAGCAAACTGTATCCTATGCAATTTTTCTAATTTCATGGTTTCCTTTTAATACTTTTGATAACATTAGTTTACTATACATGCTATCTTTTAAAAAATAGCTTTAAATTTTATACTATATACATAGTATATTGAACTACGTACAGCATGATTATTTGAAGTGTTACTTTTGTATACATTAGAAACAAGGCATTTTTATAATTACAAAATAGCAACTATAGGACAGTAAGTTTTAGGAAGTTTATAAAACAGCCAGGGGAACATAAAGCAATAGCAAAAACTAGCCTTGTACAGCGGAATAGTTTACTAAACATGCTATCTTTAAAAAAATAGCTTTAAATTTTATACTATATACATAGTATATTGAACTAAGTACAGCATGATTATTTGAAGTGTTACTTTTGTGTACATTAGAAACAAGGCATTTTTATAATTACAAACTAGCAACTATAGGACAGTAAGCTTTAAGATATTTATAAAACAGCTGGGGGAACATAAAGCAATAGCAAAAACTAGCCTTGTACAGCAGAATCAGAAAAACCTGCTGGGTGTGCACCATTTCACTGTGAAGGCAGCAATTTCACACAATATTGCATTAAAGTACAGGTACAGTACATAGGATTTTTAAGATAGCTAATGTAGCTATTAAGGCAGATAGCAGCCCAAATATATTTGAAAGCAAGTCACATCCTGCTTGTTAGACATACTTTCATATAACAAGCAGAAGTTCAGGATTTAAACTAAATACAATTTACATAATGGCTTAAAATATTTATCAAAGCTTATATGAGCACTGAAATATAGGAAAGGCCATTAATAAAGCTGGTTGAAATTATCAGCAAAATTTGATTATCTAAAATGCTTCACAATGTTTTGAAAGGAAGGGTAGGAAGGGTGAAGGTATGAATTTGTATATGCAATTCAAATAAAGTGTAGCTATATGTACTTTACGTTCCCATAATGGACATTGTATTTTTCTTACTATGATAGTTTTGTAGGCTACCATGACTTTTATTTCCTTATTGATTGTAAAGTTGTTTGTGCTTTTCTTTGTGAAAGAAAGTATCTTTTGTAATCTTATCTCAGGATTTAGTTCTTGTAAACTGTTACAATTTTAACAGCTTGTTCATCTGTTCAGATCTGTTAAATTCTGATTATCTACCTGAATCCTTGATTGTTTATGATCATTTCATTCCCTAGAAAGAATAAAGCAATTTACAATTGCACATAACTTTGCATGCTGGACAGTTATGCGTATCACTGAACTGCCTTTACCATAGAAACAAGACTATTGTACAATAGTAGAAGATACTGTACCATATAATATTCAATATTTTGTGCATAGACTGGAAGACCCCCATCTTTTGCTTCAAGCAGGAAAAAGTCTAAGATTAAAAAATTCAATAGCTTTAATTTTCAGATGATTATACTTTTTCCATTAAAAAAAGTGTAATTATTTACTTGGAATTGTATTTTGCTTTTTGCTATGATTTTTTAAAGTAAAAAATTAAAAAAAATCTACCATTATGATTTGAAAGGAGATTCTTCTAATCTTTTACCTTTGTTCAACTAGTTGTGTTTAGATACGGTGGTTAGAAATTAAATAAATTATGTGTCGAAATGTGCATGGAACATGCCTAATTCATAGAACCATTGGTGGTTGAGAACGTAAGCCCATCTGTCTTAAATCCTTGAGGAAAAGGCATCACTTACTATCTGTACACAGCTGTGAAAACTGAAACAATTTTAAAAATGACAAAACATGACACTGATTTGATCCCACATGATTTGTATGCTCCAGTTTCCTTTGATTACACAATGTCATCTCTGAAGGCTCCAGAAGTTGTCTACAAAGTAGTGCCTACTTTTTAAAATGAAATTTTGATGAAACTCATTCTTGAATTGTTTAGAAGAGCCATTAAGAGCTGCAAGGTATGCTTGCCACATTTTCAAAAGGTTTTATTGTAATTTGATTGTAAAATAAAGTATTTCAATTTCTACTCTCAAAACAACTGTAGGGCACTGCATACCAGAACAACTAGACACAAGGACAGTTTTTCCCCAAATGCCATCATTCTGCTAAACAACTAATTCCCACCCACACTGTCGAAATATTCACTAAGGCCGCATTACTATTATTCTTCTCATTCTTCCTATTACCTAACTCCTTGTCAGGGTTCCAAAAAACACCTTGTTTTTGTATCTCTATAATCTTGTTGCTTGTATCTCTGGTTTATATTGGTTTATTTGTTTCCTAGTATGTTTATTTAGAAACATATGACTATCGCTAAGTGTTGTATTTTATGATTCTTGACGAACATTTTTTTTCTTTTTATGTACACTGAGAGCATATACACCAAAGACAAATTCCTTGTGTGTCCAATCACACTTTATCAGCCAATAAAGAATTCTATTCTATTCTATTCTATATGCTGAGTGTCTTTGGGAATCAGAGGGTATGCAAAATAAATAAAAAGGCTTTCATAACATCTTCTCTTGACTATATCACATTAGCTATATATTGCCATTAGGATTATAAGTAGCATGGCTGAATTCCAATGATCAATGACATGATCAGATACACATGCTTTACGTTTTTTGAAATCACTTGAATGCATTAATTTGCACAATGTATAAAATGGGTACTTTATACTTTTTGTAAACATTAATTTATGCTCCAATTGCCTGATAAAACAGGACTATCCTTAGTATCAAATCTCTATCATAGTAAATTATTTTTAAAGAATAGTTTCATATCTTTAATTATTATTATTATTATAAGCTTGATCTGAGTTACAAACTACCTAAATAAAACATACTCAAATAAATAATATTGTCTATAAAAGAGAATATTTATATAAATAATATTGACCAATAGCCATAAACAGCAGACCTGAACTTTATGAGGCACTGTGAAGAAATTGGGAAATTCATGTAAAATATATTACATATGAACAGTCAAAAGTTATCTCTTGGTAACTTATCTTTTAAATAACAACTCAATTCAGATAGGAGGAAACCTAGGAAGAAACATTTCAAATTATTCAAGGAGATACTACCTTAATGAGCTGGCTAATATCAGTGAGGGTTGATAATTCACTTACAATTTCAAGACTGTATTTTACCAACTTTCAGTATACCATATTTAAGACTGTATAGTTCCTACTGTCTTGACCTTGTCCAGCTGCATGAGGTATTACAAATATATAAACTTTACAGTAAACATAATAGGAGGTGTAATAAATTATCAATCACAATGTTCAATTTCTATGGAACACCAAAAAGTGGGACACCCTTAGGGCTGTGCATAAACTTGGGTAAAGTAAAAAAGTTAGTGGACCTTGTATCCAATTTCTTAAAATATTTTTAGTCTAAATATTCATGCGAAATGAGAATAGATGCGTTTGAAAACATGTTTCTATATGTGTCTTTGTCACAATTTCAGAATCTTAAAACTAAAAACTATTTTGCAACCGATATCCAAGTGGTTTGTGTACTAATGCAGAAATTCAGAGATGCAACACTTTTTATTTACAAAATGAATCTTCTATTTTATTTTAAATTGAAAATAAACAAAGTAAAGCTTAATGTGATTATTTGAAGCAAACTTTTGGGTAGAAGCTTTATTTTAAAACTTATCAACAATAACCAATTCCCATTAAAACATTTGGGAAACAAAATAACAAAATAGTTTTGTTATTTTCTAACAAAATAAACAGTTAATATTTTAATGTATATACTAGTGTTATTGCATATATATATATGTATGTGTGTGTTAGTTTTATGAGCTGATCAATAAAAATCACACAACGTAATTCTTGGCTTGCTGTCTAGATGATCTCTGGTGATGAGTCGAAAGGCAGGAAAGGAAACAGTATGTCTCCTCCCTTAATTGGGGCCTAATAACAGATTGTTGAGAAACAATTACACACACACACACACACGTATATATATATATATGTTTTCGTAGATTTTCACGGGTGTAGGTATGCTGGCATAGCTGGCTTCGGGGATTTTCCCGTGTATAAGGCATAGAAAAGTTGTTGCAACGTTTCGACAAGATCTCACTTGTCATCATCAGGCAGGCTTGTGTCTGTGAGTGATTCACACTCAGACACAATTCACAGATTCACTCACAGACACAAGCCTGCCTGATGATGACAAGTGAGATCTTGTCGAAACGTTGCAACAACTTTTCTATGCCTTATACACGGGAAAATCCCCGAAGCCAGCTATGCCAGCATATATATATATATGTGTGTGTGTGTGTGTGTTAGATTTATATATATGTGTGTGCGTGTGTGTGTTAGGTCCCTTAAAGGGACCTCTGAACAGGAGCTGTGATAATATTCTCCCATATATATATATATATGTGAAGAGGTCCCTTAAAGGGGAGGAGACTCAACGTCATCACTCTCTGCCCTTCGACTCAACCCAGAGTCATCCAGACAGAGAACCAAATTAGATTACTGCTGTGTGACATTTTTTAGATATGTGTTAGAATTTTTAAGGGCTGAAAATAAAGTGACCAGGATGGATCCATTTCAGGCTTATTAGCCTTCTTCAGCTGGCCATACTCCTTCTACTGGGATTTGAACCAGGGCTTTCCAGCATTTGAGGCAAGCTCTCTATGCCTTGAGCTATCTGGTATCCCTGATATATCAACCAATTTACAGGACTCTTAAATGAAGAATAATTATCACAGCTCCTGTGAAGAGGTCCCTTTAAGGGGAGGAGACCCCTTTATATATATATATATATTTGTTTTTGTAGATTTTCACGGGTATAGGTATGAACGTTCTGGTTTATTCGGTGTAATTTTACACGGGAAAAGACCCGAATAAACCAGAACCTATATACATAGACGGGAAAATCCCCGAAGCCAGCAATGACAGCATATATATATATGTATATGTATATGTTCTAGTTTATTTGGGTCTTTTCCCGTGTAAAATTACACCGAATAAACCAGAACGTTCATACCTATACCCGTGAAAATCTACAAAAACAAATATATATATATATATATATATATATATATATATACACACACACACACACACACACATACATACACACACACACACAGACTGATTATCACAATAAAAGTTCTACAGTTATTTAAGAGACACAGAGTTCAAATATTTATCAAGGATATATGTGTTTAGCAAATAGTTTTCCAACTTAAAAAAAATGAAGTTTTTCTCACCATTACATTTTTAATTCTTATTTGCAAGAATACATCAATGAATACATGGTGCTAATAGCCACAATCCCTGTTGGTGTTAATTCAGGAAAATCACGCTGAGTTCAATAATAGTTATTCTTTGGGTAGCACTGTTTAAGCAAACTAGAGAAAGTTAGGATAAGAACAGTGAAATAATTGATAAGCCTCTACCATTATCTTGAGTTTACTTAGTGTCTCCAGGATGTTTTCCCTTGGAATGAAAATCAATTCTAAACATTTCTTTCTCTTTCCACTTCACTTTCTTAAAGGGAAAACTAACCTAGCAAAGTCTTAAAAGTTTTGAAGTTGTTTAAAGAGGTTGCTTTCTCCTACTTTCATCTTTAACATCTTTAACTTTTTCTACTTATAGTCAGCACATTAATACAACATTCAAAGCTGTTTTTAAAACCTACATATTATTTTTTTATTGTCAAAATGAAGAGGTAATCTATAGCTCTTAATAGCAGTAAGATACTACAAGGCAAAGAGCAACCTACCAGATAATAGTGAGGGGGCAAATGTTAAACTCAAATATTTATGAAAAACTGTAACCTGCAGTGTTTATTCTTTAGATAGTTCTGGAAATCATAACAAATTGCCTGTTTTCCTTTCATTTGAAATATTGCTATCAACTTTTAATACATTATCTCTTAATAGAAACAATGTCAATATTATTAATATGAATAATTATGTTAACGTAAAGAAAAATTAAAATGAGAGAAGACAACCTAGCCTCCTCAAAGAATCACTGTATGTATATCAGAAACTGTTTCTTTAACAAGTTGGAAGAGCACCATTATTATTAGGTGTTTTTGTAAAGAAGTTAGACCATCTACAATGTGAAAGAAAGGCAATTAAAGATCCCAAAGTCCACAGAACTAATTCAAGGAAATGTTTCATAAATTTTTTTTTTAAAAAAAAGACAAGTGATCTCAACTATAAATTCTTAGCATGAAGGGAACTAAATATAATTAATCAAATATGAAGCAGTACAAAATAGAAGGGAATTACTTTTTTTACTTTGACAGTATTGTAAATGGGTGGCAAAATAAAAATATTCATATATCAGTTGATCACACACTGCAACAGACAACAGAATGCTTAATGATAAACCTCATTAATTCAAAACCTGGTGTTTTTTTTTTAACTAAAGTACAGAAGGCTTTTCTGGTACCAATTATCAAAATATATCTTTGTCAAAGTCACAGTAATTTTATTTTTTGCCATGGTCTTTTTCAGATTCCAGAAGTGCAGATTGAATTCCTAATTTCTTAAGCTCTTCCACTAGGTCTCCACTTTGATGCATCTGGAGTAGTATGTCGCAACCTCCCACAAATTCACCATTGAGGTAGACTTGAGGAATAGTAGGCCAGTTGGAATAATTTTTAATTCCTAAATCAAAAAGTAAAAGGAAGTTAAACAACATATTCACTGGAACTATAAAATTTATCACCACATACTAATTTTAAAATGTGCAAAGGGAATAGTTTCAGATCAGAAATGGAGGCAGCATAGGGAAATGGATTAATGTAAGAATACAGGAGCTGACATCAGTGTATACATAACACAAAGCATTTATGAGTCTAATAGTGGGGAAATGTTTACGTAGGAAAACTAAAAGAGAAGAGATCTCCATGTGCAGCATAAGAATGCCCACTTCTATCCCCCTTGGTTATTATATTATATTTTGGGTTATAATTTACATAATTTCACAAAACAACAATTAATATGTTTTTCACCTGTCATACTGAAAGATGGCAGTATAAAGTGGCCAAACCAGTTAGATAGTTAATTACAGTCTGAACAAAGGTGTACCCATTCGAACCAGTTACATTACACACTAATAATCATTTTGTTTTTAGCATTTCCTTTAATATACAGACTCAAAAAATTCTAAAACTGGGAACGGCATATGAAAAAATTAAATAGTAATATACAAATGGTAAGATTAATAAAATATTATATTGTGTTTCTCTTTCCAAAAAGAATATTCTTTTTTTTAATTCCACAAACTATTTCTTTCAAGCACAGTAATCTACTACTCTTATTCCTTGTCTGATCTCTCCCATTTTTTTAAAAAAAACCAATACAATACCCATCTGCCCTATTTATTGGTGCATAAACTTATTAACATTCATAATTGATCTTAATTTTAGAAACAATATTTGGCTTTCAATTAAAATTCCAGCAGAGTTGCTTTGTCAAAGAACTACAGAATTATTTAAAGAATCATGTGATATTTTAAAAAAAATTACATTAAATATTTTGAAATATTTATTATGGTACCCACTGGAGCTATAAAATTTATCGCTATGTACTAATTTAAAAAATGTTGCAAAGGGAGTGTTTTTTGTCACCATGCCCTGCTGAAGTCTTCAGTTCTATTTGCCAATCCATTTTCATCCAAATTCTTATCTCTTTCTAACAGATCCTGGGTAGTTCAGTGTGATGTAGCTTGTTATGCATGTATGGCATAATTTTTTTCACTTCACAAAGCACAGAAACTGAAGAAAAGTTACAGCATTCTTAACTATAAACCTCTTAAGTATGGTACTATTCCATAAGTTCACAAATCAGTTATAAATAATGCAGTGTAACTTTAATTCTTAGTTACCAGAAATATATGTGTTTGTGTGTACATGCATGCATACATGTGTGCACACACATTATATATGTGCGCAATTAGATATGCTAAAAATTAGAGAGGAGAAAGTAAATAAGGAATTCTTTGACACATAAGTCAAAACAAAAGCATATTTAAGTTAGCACAGGGCAGACTGGATTTTAGGTTTCTAATTTATTAATATAAACCTGAATTATATAAATAAACCAATCTTTATAATTTTATGAAAATGAAAGAAATGCCTTAAATCACCTGCCAATTCAGTTCTTGTTTAGAATTTCTAAAGCATCTTCTTTAAGAACTCTTATCTTCAGGCAAGTAAATTTGGGAATAGTTAAGGGAGTAATGTGAAGTCAATCCAGGGAATTATAAAGCAGTGATTCAATATTTTCCCCTCAAAACAGGGAACCATAGCTATTTTTTCCAGCAAGGGCAGCCCAATTCAAATGAGCAAATATGGTCCTCAAGGTAGCATACATAAATAACTTTTTTAATGTACACATTTTAAATTGGGCTTAGCAGCTTATAGAAACTTAATGTAAAAGTGTAATATAAAAGATATAATATCCTCTAGGTCAGTGATGGCTAACCTTTTTTGGCTCGCGTGCCAAAAGCCGGGGGAGCACAGGAGGGTCGTGCATGGGCGTGCCACGCCCATAATGCTATGTGCGCAACCCCCACCTTTTGAAGCGCTTTTTTCGTCCTCCCCAGGCTCCAGAGGCTTTCTAGGAGCCTGGGGAGGGTGAAAACAGCCTCCCCCACCCCCAACTCCAGAGGCTTCAGGAGCTTCCCTGAATCCTCCAGAGGGAGAAAAACAGCCTCAAAAGAAGGCCTAAATCAGCTGGCCAGCACGGGCAATGCCTCGCGTGTCCTAAGAAATGGTTCCGCATGCCACTTGTGGCACCCGTACCATAGGTTCGCCATCACTGCTCTAGGTAGTAAAGGAGGACTCTCAAGTTGAAACCTACCCTTTCATAGATAGTATTCCACATCAAATCACCACTGGAATTGCCTGAGCAACCTGATAGAGTTGTCTGTCTTGCTAAGCTTCAGTGCTAATATATTCTCTCCCACACAAACCCACCCTCACTCTCTTCAGAAAACAAGAAAATACCTTAACAATCTCACCAGAACAGTAGCAATGGCAATCTGCCAGTGCAATATGAGATGGCACTTGTTCTAGCCTGCTTAAGCCTGAATAAAAAAAGTAATTGTGAGAGAGAAGATAATCTATTTAAGAAAGACCAAAATTGAACATAGCATGCACTTTCTGAGTCCTTATTTAGTAAGTCAAATTGCATGGATGATATTTTATTTATGTGATTCTATTTCCTGAATTAGTGTCAAATTAGATACAAAGGAGAACAAAAATGATTGTTTTAATCAGGAAGAAATGACACAAGCTGCCTAGAAAGCTCAATACCTGAAATTTACACCCCAAAAATGTGGGCCACATCTATAATAGCAATGTATCTGCCATCACCTAACAGTTGTCTGTATTTTTCTTCTGATAGTCCTGGTCATGATGAAGGCAAGCAAACAGGATATAAATGAGCATGTTCTCTTGTGAAAAGACAGGCCTGAACAGAGACCATTACTGCCATTGTCCAACATCCCCCACTTTCCATTCCCTTTTTGGTTAGGTCTTGCAACAGAAATGTGTTTGCGGTTTAACATTCTTGGTATGGTCAGCAAGAATAGGTGTCGCCTATCCAGTCATCAAGTAAGTCTAACTTGTTTCTTAATGTAACTGAGGAAAAACAAAAGATGGGACCGGAGGCGAAAGCAACAAATTATCGGATTGCTTTGGAGGAAAATAAAAGTGATGCATATAATCTAAAAACTGTTAACGAAATGCAGGGGGGCGGGGGGCGGGCTGTCAATGGCTGAATAGATCTGGAGCTCTGCGGGGCCCAGTCAGTTGGAAGGGAAGGCTGAGCAAGGGCGACGCCTACCTTGCCGGAGGTCGGGATCCTGGAGGACGTCGTAGGCACGATAATCATTAACACCATGAAGGCGCAGAATCTGCACCACCGCGTTGCTGAAGCCGCATTGGGGCTGGGCCGGGCTCCCCTTCATGAACACCACCACCGGATGTGCGCGCACCAGTCGCTCCACCGCCTCCTTCGACCCACCGCCCTTGTCACTGGAGCTCGGTCCTCCCTGACTCAGCTGCTGCACAACATATCCCGAGGGTCGTGAGCGTCCAGCCAGCCGCAAGGCTGCGGGTAGCCGGCAAAACGACCCAATCATGACCACCACAAGGGTTCGCCTCCTCGACTTTGCCGAAGCGTCTTCCTTTGGAGCGACCTTCCACGCTTGGGGCCACCCAGAAGCACTGATTGGGGCAGTTGGTCCCGCCTGCTTGCCTAAATAGTTTATGAAAGGTAGAAGCTAGTGTCAATCACTTTTCAAGATACTGGCAACAGCTATGAAAGGCTGCCTGCACTTTAATACTGCGCGGCGGGCCAATCTGGCGGAACCAAGTTACGCTTCTACATGCGATTAGCTGAACTCGAGCTCCAATTGCAGCGCTCTGGGTCGGGCCTTTAAAATACTTTAATGTAGAAGCATCGTTGCATATATTTTTTTCGACTATGACGGAATGGGCGCGTAGGTCTTTCTTTGGCGGGTGGAGTAAGTAAGCAAGGAGATAGAGCGAGTTAGGATCTTGAAATGTGAAGCTGACAGAACCTTTTTTTTTTTTAAATATTGCTCCAAAGAAGAATGATAAGAAGGCACTTTCCTTTGCATGCCGAGCACTAACAGAAAGGTAGCGTGCATTAAGATGAATCGTAATTGTCGTCTGTATAAGATCAAGGGCATCTTGATACTCTAACTCGGGGTTACTCTTTGTTGCGGTTCTTGGGGAGGGAGGGTTTATCTGGGATGGAAGTGAGTTTTAGAAGAGGGACGGGGATTCTTTAACTGCAGTCTGGCTCCCAACTCTCAGGTTTCTATAAATAGCTTACCTAATGGATATCGCTAAGTTTCAAAGTAAAGGATTGTATCAAGTTAAAGCAGCAGGACTATATATTTCTTCTGTTGTGTAACTGATTAATTTACAGTTTAATAGCCATGGATTGCATGGCCAATTGGCAAAAGAAAGCTCAGGACGTATTTTTCGTAATCTAGGAAGAAGCCTCCATACTGCAGTGCATAGACAATGGTCACGATGATGATGATGATGATGATGATGATGATACAAGCATCTACCAGAGAGAAGGAACATGATACGAATTCACTCCTTTAGTATTTGTTTAAAACTTCACTAAAGTCCAAAAGGGCAGTGTCACAATTTTGCAGTGTCCATTTAATCATACATGTTAGCATCATTAAGCCCGTCTTAGAGTTTAAATGCTGTCTTTGTCTTCTGCATATATCCAGATGTGCTACCTGAGTTTGTTATATTTACTCAATCATATTATCTCAAGTCTAAACATATCATGCTGGAGCAGATACCTGCAAAGACTAGCGTTAGACAGTAAAGTTTGGCATAGGGAAAAAATTCAAAAGTCACATATCATGTGTTCAGAATTATGAATTCTGAACACATAACAGTTATTGGGGTTATTAAATTCCAGTGATTTGAGAATGCATATATTAATGTGACCTAAACATGACAATGAACTTAGACACTGCTACTCTATCACTAAAAGGTGGTCTGTGTCATGACTTATTTATACTGGAATTAGCAATGAGATGCCATAAGTGGATTGAAAAAAATGGGATAATTAAATTAGGTGTTCTAAAGAAAAATACAGGTATTTGCTTACCTTATTAATACTAATGAAAATTTCCGAGTTGGAATTGATACACTTGGAATCTCTGTCTATCATAACTGGTAAATCTAAAAAAATAGGTATTTATGATCCATAGCATTTGTAATACAGATAATCCTTGATTTACAACCACAATTTCTACTGTGCCAAAATTTCTACTGTGAGACATTTGTTAAGTGACTTTTGCGTGTTTTACGACTTTTTTGCCACAATTAAGTGAATCACTACAGTTGATAATTTAGTAACCTGATTGTTAACTGAATCTGGCTTCCCCATTTACTTTGCTTGTCAGAAGGTCGCAAAAGGTGATCACATGACCTTGGGGCACTGCAACTATCATAAATATGAACTACCATAGTTGCCAGGCATCTGAATTTTGATCACATGAACATGGTGATACTGCAAAGATAACTATGGAAAATGATCATAACTCACATTTATTAGTGCTGTTGTAACTTTGAATATCACTAAACGAACTGTTGAGGATTACCTGTATTTAAATGGTAACATTATTTCAGGGGTGGGACTTATTTCAATAATTATTGCTGCTGAGAATTCAGGTAAAAAAAATAGAATCATAGATTGATATTGAGAACAAGCATCACAGTATGATTTTTTCTATAAAAAAATGTTCAAATTCCAACCATCACAACAGTTTTTGTTTTTTTTAAAGATGTTTGCCCAAAATTCTAAAAAGTTAACTAGTGATCCATAGTGGCAAGAAAAATAATGGATTTTTGCGGGACATTCAAGATTGTGTCTTGTGTAATCTAAATTTTTGTAGGCAAGGGCATATTTAATCAGCAATTTTAGAACTTTATACAATTAATTTGTTGGTTCTCTTTAAGTCTGCAGCCTTGAAATTGCCCTTAGTTGACTTGTACTCTGGGCATATTGGGTTTGCAAAGAGTGTACAACTGAGGAAGCCGAGGCAGGACTGCAATAAAAGCAACAACAGCTCCATGTGCAATATTCCTCTGACATATTTTACACTGTTACCACGGAGATGATGATTATTCTTGTATCATTATCCATCTGTCAGCAGTAAGAGTAAATTTGCAGTGTGATATTGTTCAGCAAATGAAGAATTTCTACTGAATACATTAAACTGCTATAGTTATTTATATTGTTTAAAACCAAGTAATGCATCTCTATATATTCCAAATATATTTTTAAAATGTATAACTAATTTTTTGGTGTGCTTCTGTTTTCAGATTGCAAGATATAATTGAAGATTGTATCTCAAGAACTTGCTTAATATTTAAGTATACACCTTTAGATCTTATCTTTTTTAATTTTGAAAGTCTAATAACACAGAAGAGGAAAATGATAGTAAGATATATTCTACTATGTATCTGAAATAATTTCTCTCAAATGGATGCCATGCTTACAGTTTAATTATCCATCCCTACAGGGGATATACTAACGAAACTATTGAGTTACGCAAAGTATTGTTGTGTACAGTATGGATCAAACTAGAAATTGCTCTGATAAAAGTATTTCCCATAAAAGCTACTGTTTAGATCCTAACCATTTAACTGAATTTAATTTTAAATGCTATTATAATTAGTATATTGAATGTGCTCAATCATGGATCTTCTGGTTTAATGTTATCTTTTGTAAGGATTGTTGCAGTATTAATACATATTACCTTGCATGATTATGATGTTTTGCTCAATGAGATTGCTATTCAAAATGCTCTATGGTTGTCTTAGATATAGAAAGAAAAGCTCAGAAATTTTGACAAGACAATGGTAAATGTATCTCATTTCACTTGTATTAAAAACAATTTTGTCATGGCTGAAATAAAACATATCTGACATTCTGAATTCTTTTCTCTTTGGTAATGACTGCGATCAATGTGAATAGAGGCCCTAATATAGTAAGATGACTGTGCGGGAAGTTTTAATTAACTATCTGTCATAAATCAGAATTTGGAAAAACAGGAGACAAAAGACAAATGTATCCAAATCTGGCTGTTTGCAAGTTTGCTCCAATTGATATATTTTGAGCAGCTGTGGTCGACTGGAGATGGAAGGTGGCACAGGAAAGAATAATAACAGACTCATGAACTGAGAAGTGTGTGTGGGGAGTTTCCCGCCTTTTGTCCTTTTTTTTTTCTCTGCAAAAATTAAGATGGCCCCAGCTTCTCTTCTGGTTTCCCAGTAGTTGAATTAAATTTAAGGTGGACCAGAACCTCAAAATAAGACTTACAATACAATACAATACAATAGCAGAGTTGGAAGGGACCTTGTAGGTCTTCTAGTCCAACCCCCTGCATGGGCAGGAACCTTATACCATTTCAGACAAATGGCTGTCTAACATCTTTTTAAAGACTTCCAGGGTTGTATAACTAACTACAATTTTGGAACATTAAGGAAGAACAAAAGACCAAGATGGCTCCCATCGCTCTTTCCCACAGCAGCTGAAGTAGATAAATTTAAGGTGGATCAGAACTCTGAAGTAAGAACTGTATAACTGACTGTAACTTTGGAACAGGACATCATGGAAAACTGGGAATTAGAAGAACTATGTGAAATTATAAAAAATATGCAAAATCATTAAAATCAAGCCTAAATAGAATTCTGAACCCAGAGAAGCAGATATCTAAAGAAGAATTTCAAAGAAGAGAGGGGGCAAGACAACGAAGGGATAGAAATGGAAGGAAATAAAAAGCAGACAAAAAACTCCATTGGTCTTGGCAGTGGTATAGGGAAAACTAAAAATGGGAGGTGTCCTAACGAGGGAATAAAAAGCAGACAAAAGAGGTTTTGGAGGTTGTTAGTGGCATAAGGAAAATTGAAGTAATAATAATAATAATAATAATAATAATAATAATAATAATAATAATAATAATAATAATTTATAACCTGCATTCTCTCCCCGAAGGGACTCGAGGCGGGGCACAGGGAAATTAAAAATACAATAAAACCACAAACATTCATTTTGTGGAAACAGGGAAATTAAAAATACAATAAAACCACAAACAATTACAATATTAAAATGAATTAAACCAGCCCTGCGCTAAAACCCATATAAACTAAAACTAAGCTCTAAAAATCCCTTAAAAACAGTTTAATTACCCTAGGCCGGCAAAGCAGAAGAAGTGTGTTTTTAATTTTTGTCGGAAGGAGCGGAAGTCCGTAGTTGTTCTAATATCGGGGGGAAGGTCGTTCCAGAGGGTCGGGCCCGCCACAGAGAAGGCCCTTCCCCTGGGCGTCGCCCGCTGGCATAGCCTAGTGGACGGCACCCGAAGAAGTCCCTCTCTGTGGGAGCGAATCGGCTGCAGGGATGTATGGGGCAGGATGCGATCCCGCAGATAGCTAGGTCCCGTGCCATGGAGCGCTTTGAAGATGATAACCAATGCCTTGAAGCGCACCCGAAAGACGACAGGCAGCCAATGCAGCTCGCACAGGAGCGGTGTTACATGGGAAAACCTAGAGGTTCCCATAACTACCCGCGCGGCTGCATTCTGGACAAGCTGAAGCCTTCGGGTGCACCTCAAGGGGAGCCCCATGTAGAGAGCATTGCAGTAGTCCAGTCGGGATGTCACAAGGGCATGAGTGACTGTGTAAAGGGCACCCCGATCCAATAGGGGACGCAACTGGCGGAACAGGCAAACCTGGTAAAACGCCCTCCTGGCCATGGCTGTCACTTGATCTTCCATGGACAGCTGTGCATCAAGGAGGACGCCCAAGTTGCATGCCCCATCCACAGGGGTTAGATGTTCGCCCCCTATGGCCAGTGATGGAGTCAACTGGTTGTACCGGGATGCCGGGAACCACAGCCACTCGGTCTTGGACGGGTTGAGTCTGAGTCTGTTCCTTCCCATCCAGGCCCGCACGGCTTCCAGGTACTTGCACATCACCGCTACGGCATCATTGGGGTGGTTTGGGGTAGATAAATACAGCTGCGTATCATCAGCGTAGAGGTGGTACTCTACCCCCAAACCACGGATGATCTCATCCAGCGACTTCATATATGTGTTGAACAGGAGTGGCGAGAGGATCGACCCCTGAGGCACCCCACAGGTGAGGGGTCTCGAGGTCGACCTCTGCCCTCCTGTCAACACAAATTGCGATCGACCGGAGAGGTAGGAGGAGAACCACCGTAACACAGTGGCCCTCACCCCCAACCCCTCCAGCCGATGCAATAGGATACCATGGTCGACGGTATCAAAAGCCGCTGAGAGGTCTAATAGGACCAGGATGGAGGAACAACCCCCATCTCTGACCCTCCAGAGATCATCTACCAACGCGACCAATGCCGTCTCGGTGCTGTGCCCGGGCCGGAAGCCGGACTGGCGCGGGTCCAGATAATCAATTTCCTCCAGATGACGGGGGAACTATTGTGCCACCACACTCTCTACAACCTTCGCCAGAAAGTGAAGGTTGGAGACCGGACGGTAGTTTACCAATAATGCTGGGTCCAGAGAGGGCTTCTTGAGGAGGGGTCTCACCACCGCCTCTTTAAGAGAGGCCGGCAAGAACCCCTCACTCAGGGAAGCGTTGACCACCTCCTGGAGCCAGCCTCGTGTAACCTCCCAGGATGCCAGTACAAGCCAGGAGGGACACGGGTCCAATAAACATGTGGTAGCTCGCAGTCGCCCACGTAACCTCTCCATATCAGGAGTATGGAGATTATGCCCCAACAAAGAGAAATATAAAATGTTCTTTTGATGGTGGCCTGGGGAATGTTGATGTGTCAAAACAAAGAAAAGGGAGAAGATAGGAACAGAGAAGCGGGACAAAAGACTTACTAGGAAAAAATCAGACAACTAGAAACTGTTATATGGGAAAAAATAAAGCTAAGATAAGGGTTTTATTCCTAAATATGACAATAAAATGGAGTTGCTAATTGGTTGAATATAATAATGGAAAGATAATTAAACAAAGGTTAAAATATATGGAATATGGATAAATATGAAACTGATATGGGGAGGTTGTAAAGCAGAGTTTTGTGATTCACTTTTATACATGATAATTAAACTGAGTTGCAAATTGATTGAATATGACAATAGAAGGACAACTAAGCATGGGTTAAAATACATGAAACATGGACATATATAGAACTTTTAAGATAATAAATAAAATGAGATGATTGCCACTTGTTATTCTATATAATAGATTAAGGGAATTGTAATGAACATGGATCAGTGAGAATTCCCATGTATAAACAATGAAGAGTAATCTAATCTAAGATATGGAAAAATGGAGAGGCAACATGAAATATTCAATGGGAAACTATTGAGTTTTAAAGACAGAATCACAAATTGAGGGCATGTAAGGATGTATAATTATATAAAGATAATGATGAGAATAGCTGGGAATTGTAACCAGGCCAAAATTAGGCTGGGGGTGGAAGAGCAGAGTACATGTTAAAATTAAATATGTATATTGAAAAAGAATTATAAACACCATCAACATAAAATGGAGATTGCTCAGAAGCTGAAATACATCAGGTAAATGAGATGAAGGTTGTGAAGTAGAGGAGAGAAATGAGTGGAAAGGGGACAGAGGAGAAGGAGAGAGGAAGGGAAAGTAGAGAAGGGAAGGATGACAGAGGGAAGAAAGAGGGAGGGAGAGGAGAGAGGGAGAAGAAAGTGATAGATAAGGTACAAACATGGTGTATGGAGAGCAGAAGAGCCAATAATTGTTTTTGGGAGTTGATAGATTAATTGATGTAAACATTTCATAATATAACATGATATTGGCTGTGCAATAGTATACATATGATTATATGTCATGAAAATAAAAAAATAAAAAACTTTCTAATAGAAGAAAATATTGCTACACAGCAGCAGCCATGAAGTGACCATGCTTACCGCCTCCTGATAGTTTGGGCCAGTGATATAGGCTTGGCCAGACGCTAGCAGATCCTGAATCCACCTGGACCTGAATGCCAAAGAAGCTTGAATTAGGTAGTGGGGAAGATTGTACTATGCAAGGTGAATAGATTATTTTTTTCATTTGGGAGAGGAGGGGTGTTGCTTTGTGTGTGCATGTATGTGACAGGAAATTCCTACTAGAGGATTGCCTTCGACCTGAGTGAGGAAATCCAATCTGCATTTTTGATTATTCATATCAATAACAAATATTATTCATATAATAATAATATCAGCCAGAGCGGATTGTGTTGAAAGGTGTGTGACTCTTGAAATAAACATAAAACTCTTAATTGCAAGGGAGGGTCTGACCAAACTCCGAGTCGGCAGAGGTGGCCCATGAAATCCTTTGGAAAAAAGGAGAGTCTGTTAGTTCCAAGCTTAGAGGAGCCTAAGAAATCCCCCCTTACCCAGAAATCCCCATAGAAACTCAGGGAAGGGTTTTAACCAACTCAAACCCTACTGACAAAGCCTGAGAAATTCTTTAGCAAAAAGAAAGGTCTTTGGCAAGCCTCGAGCTGACGAGCCCAAGAAATTCTTTAACAAAAAGAAGGGTCTTTTGCCAGGCCTCGAGCTTGAGTCAGGAAAATCCCCTCAGAAAGAACCTCTTTAAAAGAGTAGAGCCGTGTTCCCCTTTGGACTGTGTGCCAGCCCACAGGGACATGTTAAAGGCTGTTGCAGCAATGGGCAACCATACTGGCAGCCTGTTTGGAACAACCTGTCCAAGACTGAGTGGCTGTGGTTTCCGCCACCCCGGTTCAGCCAGGTAACTCCATCCCTGGCCATTGGGGGCGAAACACTGGCCCCCGTGGAGAGGGCGTGCAATTTGGGGGTCCTCCTGGATTCCTGGCTGTCCATGGAGGACCATGTGACAGCCGTGGCCAGGGGGGCGTTCCATCAGGTACGCCTGATGCACCAATTGCGCCCCTTACTGGACTGGGCTGCCCTTCGCACAGTCACTCAAGCACTCGTGACATTCCGACTTGACTACTGTAATGCTCTCTACATGGGGCTTCCCTTGAAGTGCACTCGAAAGCTACAGCTAGTCCAGAATGCAGCCGCGCGGGTGATTACGGGAGCCCCTAGATGCTCCCACATAACACCACTCCTGCGCGAGCTGCACTGGCTACCTGTGGTCTTTTGGGTGCGCTTCAAGGTGTTGATGACCATCTTTAAAGCGCTCCATGGCTCGGGACCTAGTTATATGCGAGACCGCCTCCTGCCCCATACATCCCTTCGTCCGATCCGCTCCCACAGAGAGGGCCTTCTCAGGGTGCCGTCGGCCGGGCAATGCCGGTTGGCGACACCCAGGGGAAGGGCCTTCTCTGTGGCGGGCCCTACTCTTTGGAACGACCTACCCCCGGAATTACGAACTATCTCTGACCTCCGCCTCTTCCGCCAATGTCTAAAGACATACCTTTTCCATCAAGCCGGCCTAGCGTAACCTCCATTGGGACTATTATTAGACAGTTTTAAATTTGGGGATTTTAAATTGATTTTAGCACAGGGGAAATTTAATAGTTTTTAAAAATTTTATATTTTGTCTATATTTGTATGTTTTAATTTCCTGTGCGCCACCCTGGGTCCTTTTTGGAGAAAGGCGGGGTATAAATACGAATAAAATAAAATAAACAAATAACCTTGTAAGAAAAACAGCCATGTTCGTGTCTGGACTGTGTGCTAGTTCATTGGGACACAGGAAAACCTATTGCAGAGCCTATTGTTCTTACAAAAATGAAGCTAAAAATCCTCTGCACATCTATCTGGCCAACCTACTCTATTGGTCCTAAGGTAGGAACCTGGCCTCCAGAGGTGTAGCTTTGATTTAGATTTTGTCAACAAATTTGCTGATTTTCTGGCCACCATTAGACAAACCAAAGAGCTCTATCCAAGTTTCCTCTCCAGATCTCCTTTGTCACCCAGACATTCAGAAAGGGTGTGGGCTAACTCCCAGACTCTCTTCTAAAATTTGCCATCTTGTCACTTTTAAAAAAGGGGGGAAAATCTCCCCAAAGTGACTGAGGAGTCCATAGGGATACTTTAAAAGATGTTGCATCAATAATAGTTGTTTTTAAAAAGAAAAGTAGAGCTCATGAGCGCCACCCAGATGCAAACAATGTGTTAATGAAGGTCTCCATACATCTTGATCTTTAAAAATATGCCAGCGATTTCTGGGAGATCTAAGATAAGAGTTTGGATCTTTAAAAATCAGCCAATGCCTGCTGGGAGATCTAAGCTGAAAACCTGACTGAATGCAAACAACGTATGAACAAATGTCTCTATACATTGTCTCTGTACATCTTGATCTTTAAAAATATGCCAGTGCTTGCTAGGAGATCTAAGATAGATATAGAAAAGTGTGGATCTTTAAAAATGAGCCAGCACATGCTGGGAGATCCAACTTAGAAAGGGAAAACACAGAACACCCCGGGGCAGAGACAAGTAGTAGCAATCTAGTGCTTAAGGAGATAGAACAATGTGTGTAACTTCGAGCAAAAGTAAGAAAATTTAGCAGGTAATAAAAAGGTAAAACCTGTCTGAATGGGAAGACCTAGATAATTGGACTTGATTAATTTGATGTGAAGATTTAGATCATTTGATTTGATGTGATTTCTATTAAAATTCTTAGTTGTGCATCTATACTAATAGCATATAGAACTGAATGGCATTGAATTGATTGTGATATGTTTGACCAGCTGGCAAAATAAGTAAGCTTCTCAGCTTGGGTTTGAAGCTGTGGGGAATGATTTAAACTGCTCTCTGAGTTTTCCCACTGCTTTGAGAATGAGCCACAGGTTCCCCAAGGAAAGGAAAATTGAAGATTTAAAGGGATAGAACCTCCCCCAGTCTGAAAATGTTCTCTGGTATGTGTGTGTGCATGTGTATGTGTGTAATAATTTCCAGACCTGGAGAGAAGTTGAGATCCTTTAATAATAGAAAATGGAGCACATTGAATTATGAACAGCTCCTTGAAATAATTGTAATGATTGCTTTGCATGAAAAAAGAATGAAATGGGATTTTTGTATGTGAAGTTGGTTTACACAGTCTGATTGCAGTGCAAATGTGAGTATGTTGATAGTAAAAGTTAGTTTGAATGTACTTTTATTCCCTTTCATATAAAGAAACAGTAAGTTGCAAGGTTGTTTAATATTATGTGTGTTATTTCCAAACCTGAAGGGAGATTGCAATCATCTACTTATAATACAAAATGGAGCTCATTGCCTGTGAAAAAGCTCCATGAAATACTTATGATTGGTTGGCAAGAGCAAGCATGAAAGTCTGATTGCAATACAAATGTGAGTGTGTTTGCCCGATGCCCCAGGGAGTGATAAGTGGAAGGGATCCAGAGACCTGTGATTGCCTGTGTTAATCCCCCCCTTCCTTCTGGGTCATTCTTGGGAGGGAAGCAGGCAAGGGGAGGATTGTGGGATCTGCTCATTTTAACCATGATTGTGTGTGTGGGATGCCCCCAGGGATACCTGTGAATGCCTCTGTGTATTCCCCCCCTTCTTTTCCTCCTTCCTTTTGGGTCATTAGAGGGGGCTGCGTTTTTTCTGCTCATTTTAACCATTTTTTTCCTCTCTTCTGAATAATTTGGGGCAATGGGTGACCTGCTCATGCACCTTTGCCTTTCACTGTTTTGATCTTTTTCATCTGCATATAAAAGCTATGCAGTTACATTCCCTTTTCCAGTCTAAATACAATTTTGATTTTTCTTCTGAAACTTTTTGAGGTTTAGAATGCTTAATTAAAATGATTTTGAGATATTTTGATTACATTTGTAAGTGTTTTTAACATAATGAGAATTAGTTTCCATCTGAATGGAATCTAAATTTGACCCAACATACTGTACCTCATTAAGTTTGTTTTATTTTGTTTAGCTTGTTATTTTTGAAGCTGTCCTTCCTAACTACCTCTTTGATGTTGGAATCAAAGTGCTCTCTCCCTTTGGAGAATTGTTTCCATCTGAATTGAATCTGATATTTTGGAGTGTTGACTCAGTGCCTCTTTTTGAATAACTTGTTTTATTTTTTGAAGCTGTTCTTCTTCCCTCCCTCTTTTACGGCTGAGTGCATTTTTAAATCCTTATGAGTCAAGGTGCTCCACTCTATGATATTTTATTGGTTTGTTTGTTTGCAACACAAGTTGCCCTTTTTGGAATTACAGAGATGAGTTAGAAATTATAACATATAGAACGTCCTCTGGGATGGCAGTCATTGTGTCCTCTGTGCCTGCCACTCCTCATAATAAGCCTGCAAATATCATGGTCCTCCAAACTATCTCTGCTAAATATACACCCCTCATTCATCATGATAAAGAATTCTATCGTTTGAGAAAAAGGGAGAAAAATGAAGGTAACAGTAATAATAATAATAAAAAGTGATGAATATTAACACATGAAGTAGAAACTTTTTATTTAATAGACATTTGTTCTATTGTAATATGTCCGTGTTGTGCTGCTGTAAAGGTGTTTTCAGCATTTGGTTTTTGGGCATTTGTCGCACACGTGCTTCTGCAAAAGAATGTGCCTGCAGTCAATTGTATCCTTCCTGCATTGGGATTTGAATCCTTCATGGGTCCTTTTTCTTATTCTATACATGCCATCCATTTCCTCCAGGAATTGTAACTCAAACTACCAAAGCAATCCTCACTCTTTTGTGCTTTTAATAGGCCAATCGGAAATAACAAAAGATAAACACTTCCAGAAAGGAATCGGTCTGATGTAAATCTAAGTTAGGGTATATGACGATTTTTACAATGAAGGTAGATTATGATGTAGTTTGTTTTGGGAAATTTCTGGATGCCGTGAATTGTGACAAATATCTGAAATTTACTCATTTTACTACAAAAGTGTTCCAATCACAGTGGGAATGTCATGTTCCATGAAATTTAAATCTTCTGTCTTCTGAAATAATGTTTGGATTTCCACACTTGGACAGAATGAGGGAAATTTCATAATATTAGACTAAAGATATGTCTGAAAAGAACTGTATACTTGGTCTCTCTTCTTTACCTCAGAAACAAAGGACTGCTAGCTCAAATCATACCTCTCAAATTTGCTGCTGGTGATTGTGTCCTGATAAAACCTGATGTGAGGAAAAATCTTAGCCAAGCCTGGGACAGACCCTACCAAGCCCTGCTGACCACTGAAGCAGCAGCCCAAACTGTAGACAAAGGGCAGATCGCTACACCCGTGAAAAGTGGTTCCTGGAGAAGACCTACTGAGAATGAACATTTCAAAAACTGATGTAATCATGGTGGTATGCAAAGATTTTGTTTGTGATTTTTTTCTCATTGCAGGAGTAGCAACTGTTGGTCTTTCTGGCCTGAGTGGTGGCTTCTTCTATTTCACCTGAAGATCCTAAAAGCAGCTGTGCAACTTTGCACTCTACAGATTGTGTTGATTTTGTGATTGTAACTGTTATTATTGTTGTACTTGTAAACTGATACACACCTGTGGGTAGTAATGAGACACTGTAATTGTGATTGCTCCCATATAAACATATATATTGGGACATTGACTCAGATCAACCTGACTTGAACATAGTAGTCATAATGCCATAATTGCTGAAGATATAAGATGTATTGATGTAATGCAATGGTCCAATATTTGGGAATAATTTTCTTATGCATAGGACAAATAGAAAGAGAATGTAATGTAATGATAAGTGTGAAAAATCATATACTCCAAGCAAGGGTGTTTTCTTGGCATACTGTCACCTTGCAGTCTGGAATTAACCTGACATAACCTAGTAAATATAACTAGATAGAGTGGGTTATGGATGGATGTGACAAGTCTTAATTAGCATGCTCCAGCTGGCTTTTAGAGTTTGCCTATGTGCCTAGCTGATGGTATGAAGCATGTGTATATGCTGAATAGAATTATAAGGTTACAGCCAAGGCTTGCAATAATAACTAATGCAACTGCTAGTGCTCTAACTTTTAAAACAATATCCAGGAATACATTTGCTTTACATGATTTGTTAGCAAAAGGATGCATCTGTGAATCTCACAAATTTTGTTCACAAAATTGATGACCAGAGAAAAAGCTACACAGAGAAAAATTGCCAAAGTTGTGAAGATCGCACACATCCCAGCACAGCCCTGAACTGGGGTAGTTGACTTCACCTGATTTGGCAATATCCTCACTACAATGGAAAGCATTCCATTTTTTTTTTTTTAAAGGGTGAAATGAAGGGGAATAGTAATAAGGATACAAACTTGTTAGTTTTAGTAGAAACATTTGTTTTCTGTGACACAGATATTATGCCTTGTATTTGTAATGTATATGCTGTAACTGTTGCAAGTTCCCTGCAACTGATTTCTTGTGGCGCTGTTATTAGGGTTTGCAGAATATCTGGCAAATGTCAAAAGGGGAAGGAGCACACCTAAAAGGCTGGAGAGCTACTAACGAGCACGTAGCAACCTGGAGCTGGCAACCATTTGGGACTCAGGAAGGCTCCCTGCACAGGCATACTCTGGCATTACAGTGGTATGGGTGCCCTCAAGAGTAGCACCAGGCTCGGGTGAGTGCCGGCTGTGCGGAGAAAATCCCAGGAGAAGCATGTCCCTCAGAGGAAGTGAGGGGAAAGGTGGTGTGAGAAGAGAAAGACTAGGGTTTGATTATATAGGTTTTAGAAGAATAGTAGGCCCTAAAAAGCTACATGAAACAAAGTTTCAGATAAAAAGATTTCAAACTGTATCAGAACTATTTGTAATCTTGCTGAGCTATTGCTGTGAAATGTAATTTTGCCAAGTAGGTAGTTTTGAGATATATTTGGAATCAGAATGTTGAAACTGTGAGAAATAGGTACTGTATTTTTTGGAGTATAAGACACTCTGAAGTATAAGACGCATCTAGCTTTTGGGAAGGAAAACAAGAGGGGAAATCTGCCTCTGCCTCCCAGCAATTTGCCTCTTTGCACCAACCAGCAAAGATATATACTGTTGTGTTACATTTCAGACTATACTTGTACAGATGCTGTTAAAATTGATGATGGCTTTCTGGAAGTATACATTATTCTGCTATTTAAAATAATAATAAATAATAATAATAATAATAATAATAATAATGATGATGATGATGATGATGATGATGATGATGATGATGATGATGATAATAATAATAATAATAATAATAATAATAATAATAATAATAATAATAATAATAATAATAATAATAATAATAATAAATTTAATTTGTAGACCGCTCCCTCTCCCCAAAGGGACTCGGAGCGGTGCACAGGGGAATTAAAAACATACAAACATAAATACATCATAAATATATATAAAATCAGATTAAACAATTTATCCCTGCACCAAAAACCCAAAATACTAAAACTAAAAGAAGATACAATAGCACTGGGCCTCTTCAGATCAAGAATTTATTTTAAAAAGCTTCTTAATTTTGTTAAGTTGTCTAGAACAGGGGTCTGCAAAGTCGGCTCTTTTAAGACTGGTGGACTTCAACTCCCAGAATTCCCCAGCCAGCTATGCTGGGAGTTGAAGTCCACCAGTCTTAAAAGAGCCGACTTTGCAGACCCCTGGTCTAGAACAATAATAAAGCAGTCTTTAAAAAATAAATCTAATAATTTGAACATTCTATAGACATTTATAATTGTTGACTTATGGTACGTCTTTCCAGCAAACAGCAAACAGTCTGTTTCAGTTTAGTCTGATTAGAAGGGGAAAAAACCTCCCAGCGATTTGCTCCTTGCAGCAAAACAGCAAACAGCCTCATTGCAGCAAACAAGTCTCACTTTCAATTTCAGCACCAGCCTCCTGGGGATTGCCATAGCCTATTGCTGCCTTTGCAAACCCCATTTTCTCCATTTGCTGCAAGGAGGTAAATTGTTGGGAGGCAGAGGCCAAAGGATGGGGGTCAGTGGGTGAGCGGGACTACATTCGGTTTATAAAATGCACCCAAATTTTCACCCTCTTTTAGGGGGGAAAAGGTGCGTCTTATACTCTGAAAAATATAGTAACTGAAAGTAGCCAATGAGGTTTTGAGATGTAAACGGGCATATGTGGAGACTGTCTGTCAATAAGACAACAAGGAAGTAAGTTGGGAAATGCACGCAAAAAAGTATAAAGAGAATGTCTTGGGATGAGTTCAGGAACACTTGCCGTAGCTAATCCTTGTTGGATTCAGCTATATCAGTGGACCTCGTTGCAAAGGGTTATTGATGTAAATAATGCTATGCTGGCTGTTCATGTTCCAAATTCCTCGTGAAATAAACCTCTGATCATGAAGTAAGATGTATTACTTGTTTGTCTGTGTTCCTCTTTATTGGGATATTTTTACAAGACCAAGTACAGGGTTTCTTTTCCCATGGCAGCCGTACCCCACAGCCCTGCACCGCCCTGTGGTGGCTGGAGTTGAGGGATATTCGCTTTCTCTCCTCAGCTGGGATGGACCATTTAGACCAGGAGTCCTCAAACTTTTTAAATGGGGGTGATTCACGGTCCCTCAGAGTGTTGGGGGCCAGACCAACTGGGTAGCTGTGGCTTGGTGGTCATGTGACTGGGTGGGCATGACTAGGTGGTCATATGACTGGGTGGGCATAGCCAATTTAGCAGTCCATTTTGCCTTTGTCCTTGCTGTACATGCCCCTCCCTAGAACATATGGCTGTGAAAAATATCCTGAAAAGCAGTTTTCAAAGCACTTTTAAAGACTTTTAAAGAACTACTTTACAAGCTGGCAGCAGAGCTGTTTTTCAAGCCAGCAGCAGCCCCTTCCCAACTCACCCACCAGCCCTGGATCACGTGGCTGCACTAGAAGATCACTCTTCAGTCAGCTGGTCCTCCCCAGTATTTTTCGGCCTTATCTTTGCCAGCAGCGGTGTGATCAGAAGTGCAGCTCAACTGGTGAAATAACTAATCAGGAGTGGATGCTCACTGGAACATAAGGCCGACAGTGAAGGATGGGGCGAGGGGCAGGGCTGAATTCCACCACTCCAAGGGCTGGATACTTTGCATTGGGGACCATAGTTTGAGGATCGATGATTAAACTAGACATACCTAGTTCCTGCAATTGTTCTTCATATGTTTAGTCTCCTAATCATCTTTGTTACTCTTCTCTGCACTCTTTCTAGAGTCTCAACATCTTTTTTACATCATGGCGACCAAAACTGAATGCAGTGTTCCACTTGCTTTACCAAGACATTATAAAATGGTATTAACACTTCACGTGATCTTGATTCTATCCCTTGATCTTGATCAAGGTCAAGGGATATCACGTGATTTTGATTCTATCCCTAAACTTTGAGTATAACTGAACTGAAGTTTTATATTATATATTATATTTATATTTATTATATTTATACCCCGCCCTTCTCCAAGCGGACCCAGGGCGGCGCACAGGAATGTTAAAATACATACAAAAAACATAATAAAATGTTAAAAAACATTCTAATAAAAAACCTGTGCTAAAACCGAATTAAAAATCCCAAATTTAAAACTATCTAGGAGTCAGTAATGGAGGTTACGCTAGGCCGGCTAGATGGAATAGGTGTGTCTTCAGACACTTGCGGAAGAGGCAGAGGTCAGAGATGGTGCGGAGTTCAGGGGGTAGGTCGTTCCAAAGGGCTGGTCCCTCCACAGAGAAGGCTCTTCCCCTGGGTGTCGCCAGTCGGCATTGTCCAGCCAACGGCACCCTGAGGAGGCCCTCTCTGTGGGAGCGTATCGGTCTGAGGGATGTATGGGGCAGGAGACGGTCTCGCATGTAACTAGGCCCCGAGCCATGGAGCGCTTTAAAGATGGTCGTTAAAACCTTGAAGCGCACCCGAAAGACCACAGGAAGCCAGTGCAGCTCGCGCAGGATAGGTGTTATGTGGGAGTGTCTAGACGCTCCCATAATCACCCGCGCGGCTGCGTTCTGGACTAGCTGCAGCTTTCGGGTGCACCTCAAGGGGAGCCCCATGTAGAGAGCATTACAGTAGTCGAGTCGAGAGGTGACGAGTGCTTGAGTGACTGTGCGTAAGGCACCCCGGTCCAGTAAGGGGCGCAATTGGCGCATCAGGCGTACCTGATGAAACGCCCCCCTGGCCACGGCTGCCACATGATCTTCCATAGACAGCCGGGAGTCCAGGAGGACACCCAAATTGCGCGCCCTCTCCACGGGGGCCGGTGTTTCGCCCCCAATGGCCAGAGTTGGAATAATCTGGCTGAACCGGGGCGCCGGAAGCCACAGCCACTCAGTCTTGGATGGGTTGAGCTTGAGTTTGTTACTACCCATCCAGATCCGTACGGCCTCCAAGCACCGGGACATAACCTCGACGGCATTGTTGGGGTGGTCTTGGGTGGATATGTACAACTGAGTATCATCAGCGTACAGATGATATCCCACCCCAAAACCACGGATGATCTCACCCAGCGGCTTCATATATGTGTTGAACAGTAGAGGACCGACCCCTGAGGAACCCCACATATGAGGGGCCTCGAGGCCGACTTCTGCCCCCCTGCCAACACATATTGCGACCGACCAGAGAGGTAGGACGAGAACCACCGCAAAACGGTGCCTCCCAGCCCCAACCCCCCCAGTCGGTGCAATAGGATACCATGGTCGATGGTATCAAAAGCCACTGAGAGGTCTAACAGGACTAGGATAGAGGAATGTCCTCTATCCCGCGCCCTCCAGAGATCATCAACCAACGCGACCAATGCCGTCTCGGTGCTGTGACCGGGTCGGAAGCCGGACTGGCACGGGTCTAGATAATCAACTTCCTCCAGGTGTCGCGGAAACTGTTGGGCCACCACACTCTCAACAACCTTCGCTAGAAAGTGAAGGTTGGAGACGGGACAAAAGTTCTCTAATAATGCTGGGTCCAGAGACGGCTTCTTGAGGAGGGGTCTTACCACCGCCTCTTTCAAGACGGCAGGCAGGGACCCCTCACTCAAAGATGCGTTGACAATGCCCTGGAGCCAGCCTCGTGTCATCTCCCAGGATGTCAGTACAAGCCAGGAGGGACACGGGTCCAATAAACATGTGGTAGCCTTAAGTCTCTTTGACAACCTGTCCATATCCTCGGTAGTAACAAAGTCAAACTCCTCCCAGAATGGAGCCTCAAGACCAACCTCGGACAATCTCGCTGGACCACTCTCGATGGAGGGTAACTCATTCCGAATCCGAGTGATTTTGTCCTGCAGATAAATCCCAAATTCCTCTGCTCGTCCCTGCAGAGGGGCTTCCCGCGGCCTCTGGTGAAGGAGGGAGCGGGTCACCCCAAACAGGGCGGCAGGATGGTTATCTGCGGATGCAATAAGGGTGGCACAATACTCATGTTTGGCCACTCTTATCGCCACTAAGTAAGTCCTAATATGGATTCTCACTAGTGTTCGGTCGGCTTCGGAGCGAGAGGATCTCCATCTTTGAATTTGAATTTATTTATATTTATATCCCGCCCTTCTCCACAGAGGACCTGCTCTCTAGGATCTGCTCTCTAGGCGTCTCTTGTGGCATTTCATCTCCCTCAGCTCCTCAGTAAACCAAGGAGCCTGGGTGATTCGTCGCCGCAAGAGAGGCCGCAAGGGCGCGACTCGGTCCAAGGCCCCCATGCGGCCACCAGGTCCTCAGTCGAGTCGCGGGGCAAGTCCACAGGTATTGGCCCAAGCTCCCTCTGGAACCTTACCGGGTCCATCAGGAGCCTGGGGCGGAATCATATAGGAATAGTCGGCTCCGCCTCCCCGCGGTGAGGTGCGGCAATTGGAAAGTCCAGCCGAAGGAGAGCATGATCTGTCCATGACAGGGGTGTGATGGCTAAATCCCTTATTCCCAGATCACGACTCCACTGTCCCGAGATGAAGATTAAGTCCAGGGTGTGTCCACCCTCATGAATAGGGCGTAAAACTACCTGGGTGAGGTCCATGGCTGTCATGGAAGCCATGAACTCCCGAGCTGCACCAGAAGTCTGGGGGTCTCAACCGCCGCCTCGGCTATTACCTCAAGGAGCTCAGGCAGGGCTGTTGTTGCATAGCGAGGAGCCAGGTATACAACTAACATGCCCATCTGCCTCCCTAGGCCCCACTTTACAAGGAGGGACTCATACCCGGTCGTCTGGGGGATCGTGGTCTCCTTCGGCTGAAGACCTTCCCTAATCATAATTGCCACCACCCCCCACCCCTCCCCAGGGCCATAGGCTGATGGAAGGCTCGGTAGCCTGGTGGGCACATTTCTACGAGGGGTAAACCCCCCTCGAGGCCCAACCAGGTTTCCGTTATACCCACCAGGTCCGGGTCCCCCTCTGACACGAGGTCACGAATGAGGAGGGCTTTGTTCACCACGGACCTGGCATTGCATAACATCAGCCTAGGGCCCTGGATCTGTGGTCCTTGCCACCTAGTCTGCGATGGGAGCACGGGGAGTCAGAGCGCGTGACTGCCTGTAACCAGCAGCCACGGTCCTCCGACCCCATCCATCTCCCACTGCCCCTGCCCCTCCCCAGAACCAAACTAATGGTTAAAACCTCAGTGGAAACGACCCCCCCTCCCCTTCCTCCATTTCCTCTCTTCCGCCGGCCGGCCTAGCTGTATTCCGCCCCCTAGCTGGACTATACCTCCCTTCCTCCCTGGAACCCCCTAAAAGCCGAATTAAAAATTTGGTTAAAAACCCCCTAAGACTACGCCTTGCCCACCTCTCTGGATTAATATATCCCTCATCAAGGTGGGCCCTCGTAAGAGCAGAGGGCCAAACCTGCGAGAGGGGGGACTCCCGCAGTAGGATTAGGTCTGCCCTTGAGTACATAATGGGTCACATTTATAGCAGGGCATCAATTGGTTTAGGGATGAACAGATGTTAAAATAGATATTCAATAAATATTAAATATTAAAGATGTTAAAATAGATATTCAATAAATATTAAATAGATGTTAAAAATTAATTAATTCCAGCAAGCATAAGTCTAGTACAGAAAAGTTAAAAGTGGGGTCATAAAATAGTCGATAGTCAATAGATAGTTCATAAATACTTAATAGGTGCAATGTGCAATATGCAATAGGTGCAATGTCTCAGGCATGGCCTAAAGTCCAGTCCCGCTCTTCAAAAGCCTCAGGCCTCGGCCAAAGATGGTAAATGGTCGGGCCCATTCCTGAATCTCCCGACCCCCTCATGGGTCTTGGCTTGGGTTGGTTGGATCAGGGCGGTAGGGAGCAGGCCTCGGCCTGGATCTCCTTAGGCCTAGGCCCTGCTGTTATAAGGCCTCCCGGCTCCTGGCTGCCCAGGCCTCCGATGGTTCCACTCACCAGGGCGATCTCTGATGGAATCCTCAACTGGGGGGTCCAGTCTGGGTCCTCTCAGGCCGTGGCCCTGTTGTTATCGGGCCTGGGTCATCCTAGCCCTGGGCCAGTTCTTCTTGGCCCTCCCGGCCTGGCGTCCCGACGTCCAGCGCCCCGGCCTCCAGAGCCCCGGCCTCCCCTGGTCTTTTGTGCCTGGTGAACCTCCAGGCCGGCCTCCTGACTGACCTCCTGCCCGGTCTCCAGCGCCCGGCAACCTCTTGTCTGGCCTCCAGCGCTCCGCTTGCCTGCCAGGCCTCTGAAGCTCCCCTTGCCTCCGAAGCCCCGAAGCTCCGCCTGCTCCCCGCGATCCTCCGTCCTCCGTCCTCATCAGGCTGACGCCCGGCGCCCGGCACCTCCAGCTGGTCGGCTCCTTCCGGCCAGCAAAGACCCGTTCTGGGCCGTCCGCCCACCCTGGGAGGCCGTTCTGGCCTCGATGGAGCCCCAGGATGGGTACTTGCAGGCCCCGACCCTCAAAGATGATAGAGAGGGTTGGGAAACATCCCCTTTTTGCCAAAGAGCCCCGCGGCCCGCGCGGAGCTCAACGGCAGACCGCCATCTCTTCGCGCATGCGCAGTAAAGAGCATCATGAGCCTGGGAGTAGTGCAAGCGGGGAGCAAACAAGCCGCTTGTGCAACCCCAAACTTATAATCCCCCCCCCATTATAAGACCAAGGCCATATTTTGTGTGTTTAAAATATGTAAGACCTGTCTTATTTTCAGGGAAACACGGTACCTACTTCATTAACTATTATTGGTGACCACAATATAAAACACTTTATCTATATAAATAAAAATGTAAAATTGTACGAATCCACTAATCTCAAAAACTACTGGACCGATTTACACCAAACTTTCGCACAATGTAGCCAAGGACTTCCGATAATAGAATAGCTACTCATTTTGTGCCTAGCACGCGTGTGTCGTGTGCAAATTACACACAAATATAATGTACCCACTGAAATGTGTTTTAACTTCCCTGTAGCCACGCCCATCAAACTGCTTTTCAACTGTCAGTGTTGGAATGGAGGCCTCTTGGGGCCAAAAAGGCACTGGGATATCAAACTCCCAGGTGGCCCATAGAGATGGGGGGGGGGGAGAGAAATACTGCTTAAGACTGTTCTCTGAGGTAAAAACACGGAGGCAGGCAGCTGCTTTAAACTGTTTAATACGAACTGAACCAAACTGTAACAAAGAACCACCACCTGACAGCAAATACAGTTTAATAAAAGAGGGACTAGGGAAGACATGATAGCAGCCTTCCAATATCTCAGGGGTTGCCCTAAAGAAGAGGGAGTCAAGCTATTCACCAAGGCACCTGAGGGCAGAACAAGAAGCAATGGGTGGAAACTAATCAAGGAGAGAAGCAACCTAGAACTGAGGGGAAATTTCCTGGCAGTGAGAACTATTAACCAGTGGAACATCTTGCCACCAGAAGTTATGGATGCCCCAACACTGGATGTATTTTTAAGAAGAGACTGGAAAACCATTTGTCTGACACGGTATAGTCTCCTGCTTGAGCAGCGGGGTTGGACTAGATGATCTCCAAGGTCCCTTCCAACTCTCCAAAACACCTGATGACAGAACAAGAAGCAATGGGTGGAAACTAATCCAGGAGAGAAGCAACTTAGAACTGAGGGGAAATTTCCTGACAGTTAGAACTATTAACCAGTGGAACAACTTGCCACCAGAAGTTATGGATGCCCCAACACTGGATGTGTTTTTAAGAAGAGACTGGAAAACCATTTGTCTGACACGGTATAGGGTCTCCTGTTTGAGCAGCGGGGTTGGACTAGATGACCTCCAAGGTCCCTTCCAACTCTGTTATTGTATTATTGTATTACAGTAGGTAGGTAGATAGGGGAATAGAGAGACAGGGAGAAATACAGTTTAATAAAAGAGGGACGGGGAGACAGGATAGCAGCCTTCCAATATCTCAGAGGTTGCCACAAAGAAGAGGGAGTCAAGCTATTCTCCAAAGCACCTAAGGGCAGAACAAGAAACAATGGGTGGAAACTAATCAAGGAGAGAAGCAACTTAGAACTGAGGAGAAATTTCCTGACAGTTAGAACAATTAATCAGTGGAACAGCCTGCCTCCAGAAGTTGTGAATTCCCCAACACTGGAAGTCTTCAAGAAGATGTTGGATAGCCATTTGTCTGAAATGGTATAGGGCTTCCTGCCTAGGCAGGGAGTTGGACAAGATGACCTCCAAGGTCCCTTCCAACTCTGCTATTGTATTATTGTAACTGGGTGACTTCACATTACAAAAGTTGGGATGGGACGAGGTACTAAGTGAGGAATTGGATGGATGGATGGATGGATGGATAGATAGATAGATAGATAGATAGATAGATAGATAGATAGATAGATAGATAGATACAAAGAAAGAAAGAAAGAAAGAAGGAAGGAAGGAAGGAAGGAAGGAAGGAAGGAAGGAAGGAAGGAAGGAAGGAACACAGTAGGTAGGTAGGTAGGTAGGTAGAGGGAGAAAGCAAGAAATACAATAGGTAGGTAAGTAGAGGGATAGACAGAGAGGGAGAAATACGGTAGGTAGGTAGGTAGGTGTATAGATAGATAGCGAGAAATACAGTAGGTAGGTAGGTAGAGGAATAGAGAAAGAGGGGGAAATATAGTAGGTAGGTAGGTAGAGGGATAGATAGATAGAGAGGGAGAAATACAATAGGTAGGTAGGTTGGGCCTTATATGATGGTTGTGTGTATGTGTGCAGGTGTAGATCTACACACAGATTGGTTGGCCATTTAACCAGACTGGGCCACAGCAACGCGTGGCCGGGTATAGCTAGTATTATAATACAATCAATACCCTATTTATACAATTGATCGATACAATTAATGATCTAATAATAAGCTAATGATGGTCCAACGGTCTAACAACATAAACAGTTATACTAATCTTAATCTATTTTTTATTTAATTATGAAATATAAAAATTATAAATATTGCTTTTACTATAATACTTATAATACTTATATCGCAGGTTTAATATCTTGAGTCTACTTATAAGAATATAAATAAATATATGTAATTTTTTTACTTGATTATTAAATTGATTACATTATAAAATATCTAGGATATATAAATATACTATATAAATATACTATATAAGTCTATATGTTTGCTTTCAAATACGCATATGTCCACAGGATATTATCCATAAGTATCTATGAGAATATATGAGAATATATATATGAGAATATTTATGAGCCTGACCCTTCTTGATGGATGCACCAAAAGCTGGCTATTTAGCACTGCAGACAGGTAAACAATGCTTGGAACAATTTGTTCATTTTCTAGCTGTGTGTTTTCTGGCTATTGTGATTCTTTCCTTGCTTTGGATTGACATCCTACCTTGACTGAGATCATGCCTCATGAATCTTCTTGTATTGTTGATTTAATTTTGCCTAGTGGGTTTATTTTGATTGGGACACTTTCAAGTGCCTTGTGGACTCTTTTGCTATTGCTCTGTGGACTAACATTGGTCTGCTTGTAGCTGGACTTAATTGTTACAGTTCTGGGTTTTTGATGAAGGGAATTGCTGGGGAACATTTATAAATCCACTAACCCAGGGTCCCCAACCCCCGGGCCGCGGACCGGTGCCGGTCCGTGACTTGATGGGAACCGGGCCGCAGTGAGCAGCGCAACTCATCCCCCCGCGCCCGCATGGTCCACCTGTTCCCCCTCCCCCCACTCCACCTCTAAGCTGGCCGAGCCATGCACAACTCTTAGAAAGGGCCGGAGAGGAGGAGGAGGAGGGAGGAGGGGGCAGACCCCTCGGCAGAGCACGCGCTGGAGGCGGGAGAGCACAGGCGTGGCTGCTCGTGCTGTTGGGGGCCGAGAGGGGCGATTGAGCCGACTCACCCCCCCTGCGCACACATGGGCCGCCTGTTCCCCCTCCCCCCGCTTCCCCTCTACGCCATCCGAGCCATGCCCACCAGTCCGCGGAATTTTCTTTAAAATGAAACCGGTCCTTGGCGCCAAAAAGGTTGGGGCCTCCTGCACTAAACCACTGAATGATCCAGTTAGCTATTCCAAAGGTGGTCTAGTTGCTGCTCTTAAGTGGCAAATAGCTGCTGACAATGCCATAAAGAAATAACTTACCCACAGCTAGCTTCCAATTTACCAAATTTGCTAATAATTAAAGCCTAGGTTCATATAATTTGACCTACCGTATTTGTCTCACTTCTATCCCACATAAATCACAACTGGCTAAGGTTGCACAGCATTCATAAAACATAATATTTAAACCTCAGTGACATAATACACATATAGTACAATAAACCATAATACAATAAATCAAAACTTGTTTAGAGTTTCCTGCTTAAACAGGGAGTTGGATTACAAGATCCCTTCCAATTTATAACATACAAGGTCCCTTCCAACTCTGTTATTTTATACTGTCATGTCTTGCCATGATATGTAAGCCTAACCTGTAATTCTACAAAGTGAAGGATCTTACAGAGACTAGTTTGGTGTAATCGTTAAGGCACCAAGATAAAAAGTAGGACACTTGAGTTAAAGTCCTACCTTAGGAATGAAAGCCAGCTGGATGACTTTGGGCTAGTTACTCTCTCTCAGGTGGAATTCAATTAAACAAATGAATAATACATTCCTATCCTTATTTGGATGCTAACCAGTGGTGGGTTTCAAATTTTTTAGAATCTACTCTGTAGGTGTGGCCTATTTTGTGGGCGTGGCTTGGCAGTCATGTGACAGGGTGGGAGTGGCCACCTTTTAAAATGTGGTGAAACTCATTTAACAACGCTCTTGCTTAGCAACCAAAATTTTGGACTCAATTGTGATGATAAATTCTTTCTTTCTTTCTTTCTTTCTTTCTTTCTTTCTTTCTTTCTTTCTTTCTTTCCTTTCCTTTCCTTTCCTTCCTTCCTTCCTTCCTTTCCTTTCCTTCCCTTTCGGTCACTGGCAGCGGCGGGCCAGATTTACTTCCAGGTACGCCGGTGGAACCCCCTCTCACCGGTTCTCTAAATTTCACCAACCGGCTCTCGCGAGTAGGTGCGAACCTGCAGAAACCCACCACTGATGCTAACCCTCCTTTTGTTCCAGTGTCTTCACTGGCTGAGTTCATACAACATATTAAATCTTATTGTGAATAGATTTTATTTCCGTATGAGGTATAAACAATGACACAGTGATTTGTAAAGCATGCTTTAGACCAGTGGTTCTTAACCTTTTTGAAAGAATTGCCCCCTTGAGCCATTGAGGAAGTTATCGCCACCCTCCCCCAACATAACCTCTCAATCACAACACAGGGAAATAATTCTTCAGTTTATGCAAACATATTTTTTTGTTTTCTTTAAAATTGTCATCAGGACATATTGATGCAAATAATTTATTTCAAGTCTTTTTCCCATAGCTCAACTGTGTGAAAAATTCTGATGCCACCCGTCATTTTACTCCAAACTCCGAAATACATCTATTTCATTATTATCTTATTTATTCAAGACACTTAAGTGCAATGACCACTGAAAGGAAAATTCAATTGCAAGAAAATGAAATGCCCCCCAAAAACAAGAATTAGAAAATGAAGCCACAGAGCATGCAATGTTTCGAAAGAAGTGCTCATCCCTCCATCACTGCCCATTCTGGCCAATGGCGTGCCACTGTATGGGTAGAGTTGTAGAGGCTGCCGTGCAATGTGCATGAAGATGAGCGATGCAAATTCACATATGTATGGCATTTTGTTCTGAAGCTAGCTGGAGGAACATTTTAAAACACAGTTCAATCCATTAATAGCAAGCAATCTGATGTTTTGTACGACAGATATACAGTGGTTCACTGTATGAAAATAGTCTCAAAAGTGTCTCCAAAACTTCTCACTCCATCGCCCCCCTTCCGTTTCTTTGCCCCCCCCGTGACCCTTTTTGTTCCATTCCCCCCCCCCCCAAATGAAGGGGGCGCCCTGGGAGCGATATCACCCAGGTTAAGAACCACTGCTTTAGACAACAATGTAACCTACAGACAAAACAAGTCAGTTTAATGAAATATGCTGGCCTTGCTTTTTAACCATTGCTTTTACAGCTTGTAGGCCTCGGTCTACTTCCCTCTCAGCTATCCAACGGACTTGCAGGACCTAGGGCCCAATAGCATCCAACTTACTATCTTTTGGGGAGTTTTTTAACTTTAAAAATCTATGGCTATTATTGGGATTTTATTTTATTTTAACCTAACAGAATATAGTTGCTTTATAATTGTAAATCTTCTGAGAGAAATTCTGAAAATATAAATCTGCTGAATTTTATAAAATATAATGCCTTTTAGCAATTGTATTGCAATACAACAATGATTTTTAACCTCTGTGGATTCAAATTAATATAGCTATTTTATTTGATTAGAAGCTAAAGCTGTTGTGACTGCCATTTTTCTCTATATATTTAAGCATTAGCATAACCGTTCAAAGAATATTATATGCATTTCATTTCTACTTTAACTCACTTTTTAATGTATTTCTATTATGTTTACAAGAACATACATTTTATAACTGAGAATAATCATATATAAAATCAACTTAAAATAATGGTAATCTTACTGAAATATGCATAGAAATTTTTCCAAAAAGAAACCTTAAAACAGTTTCATTCATGCATTGATGGTTTGGTGGTAGAATTCTCAACAACCATGTGGGCAGCCTGGGTTTCATTTCCAGTTATTGCAACTCTATTTTTCTGGGGGAGGAGTGAAGGCAAGGATTGCAATTTATAAGAGGTTTCTCCTTAAACATCTCCCTAAGTTTGCATTCCAGAAATCAGAAATATTTTTTTGCCTAAATTAGGATTTTTTTGCAATAATATAAACAATGTATTTGAAATGTCTGTAACATGAAAGCAAAAGTAAAAACTTGAACGCATTGAAAGACTTTGAAGCTTTGTATTTAAAAGCACTCATTGGATTGACAAAAATAATGGAGATGCCGGGGATTGAACCCGGGACCTCACACATGCGAAGCGCGCGCTCTACCACTGAGCTACATCCCCCAGCTGTGTTTGAAGGGTGAAATTTATGCATTCCACACATTACCGTGCCTTAGAATAGAAAGTACTAGGTATAATTCCATCACTGATGTTTTCCTGATACTGATTTCTTTACAAAAGACATTAATTTCTATGACAATCTTATTTAAAACCAATAAGGCAATACCAAAAAGCCAAACCAACTGATCAAAGAAAATTAAATTCTCAGTTTAAAATTTATTTATACATACCTGATTCCCTGATTTATGAATGCCTGATTCATTTGTTCAAATGTGTCACATATTACCCATCACCTATTTTCAATTTCTTTATCCATTTTCCAATTTTTAATAAACATTTATTGAACCATACAATTCTGCTTGTTCTAGGGTTTTTTTTAATCATTTAAATGTATTTTCCAGTTGCTCACTCATTCTTTTTTTGTATATGTATGTAGGACTTCAAATCAGTTTAGACTTCTTGCAACTGCCAGTTAGTTCCTACAGTGTAGGTTTCAGAAATCCATCACAGCAGTTTATGTCCAAAATGTCTGTCTGCCTTACGCAGAGTTTATTTGGCTTTTATACAGTTTTTACAACCAAAGCAGAATAGAGCAGATATAGCAACTGTATTGTTCTTTGTTTTACTCCCTTTCTTTGTGAATCCAGAAAGCTATCCAGGCCAAGGTTAAATCTAACTCCCCAAGACAGCCTGTCTCTGCTTGGTGAGATAATGGGTTGAAAGACAAAAGGCTACTGAGATTATGGCAGTTTAATGTGCATGTCTGTACGTAACTTTACCTTTCTTCCCATATCTGATTGTGCTAATTAGGTGAGCTCATAGGTATTCAAGGTAGCCAGCTACTGAGGTCATGGTATCTTACTACCCATGTCTTTACATAGCCTATGCCTCTATACCTTCACTACAGTTTTACTGGTAAGATTTTTTCCCCCTCAAAGTAAATTTGCCATTGTCTTTTTTTAGGGCTGAGAGTCAGTGACTGAGCACAAGACTACCCCTCTGGCTTTGTGCTTCAGCAGGACTTATGGTTCTCAGTTTTTAGCCAAATGTTATTCTAAATTGCATACTACATTTAATAGCCACTTTTCAATTATGTAATTCAAGTCTATTCACTTTAACTTACTTAAATTTACTGTACTTTTACATTTAGAGAACAAAAATCTAGTCTGTAGTCTCATGCTAAGCATAAACTACAATTACCAGATTTTGTTGATCATCTCTTGTAGCCTTTCAGTGAGGATTCTGATATCTTTCAAAGTACTATTAAAATATTAATTTTTATACTATCATTCTACCAGGCAGGTAGCAATGAATGTAATATACAGTATATATTTATCCATATCCATTAAGATTTTTCCTTCTTTTATTTATTTGGACCAAGAGTATAATAAATATTTAAATCCTATTTATCAATTCAAATGATGTAATGTTTCTTTTTCACAAATACGAACTTGCAACTAGATTTGCACTTATAGCATGGCATTCTTACAAATATGCAAAAGGTAAAGCATCTTACTACAAAAGGAATTTTTTAAAATGAAAAATTAAATTGGATAAAGCATCACTATAGAGTTATGTGCCAAACTATGGCACGTATACCACAGATGGCTCATGGAACCCTCTGTGTGGGCACACAAGCTGTCGCCCCAGCCAGTTCCACCGTGCATGCATGCACACCTTCTGCCGGCCAGCTGAAAATATAATTATACCAGTAGTGGGTTCCTGTCCCCATTGCTACCGCAGAGCCGCACATCCTGTCCATGCATGTGTGCTGTGCACACATGCGCACCCCACCACCTCTGTGACACCCAGCTGCTTGTTGGAGCTTGCACAGCTACACGCTGTGCACGTGCAATTGGCCGGTTGCTTTAAAAACAGGTATAGAAAATGGGTGGGTGAGTGGGCCAAACGAACCACCATACCGGTATGCTGTCAGCTGCTTCTCGCTACTATTGGTATGGCCATACCGGGCTGTCATACCGTTCAGAACCTACCACTGAATTATATCTATTTTAGTTATAGTTTGATTAGTCAGTCTTTACTTTCTTTGTGTTAGTTAGATGCCACCGGAAATTTAAGCAATATTGTTGCATTCAATAAGACTCTTATTAGCAGCAATTCAATGGCAATAGCTTTGGATCAGTAATATAGAATTCCTTATCTTAGAAGAATTTTGTCTTACCAGTTGGCATTTATTCTTTTGCATTTCGATTGGTTTTATTTTATATCCTATATTTATCTATGCTGAGTAATCATTTGTAAGACAATTGAACAGTCCATTATAATAACAAATGTCCAGGTATCAACTGTTCCCTTATCCAAAAGTAGGAGGCTCTCAGAATTTCACAGAAAGAATAGAAAATTAACTACGCTTCTATAGTATCTATAGAATAATATATAAATACCAGTTCCATTTATTTCATAGCTTTTCTTGTCCTCACTATAAGTTTATCAAAGACCCAAGTACTTCGCAGGGTTTCTTGTTCTAGTTCCAATCAGAAGAAGCCTGTTTAATCTGTTGTTTCCCTTAGGACATAGTGTCAGCGCTTATCGTTTTCATAGTATTATTTAAGTAAGGCTTTCATAATATTTAAGTAACACATTTAATCAGTGTTTCAGCAAGTGTCAGCCTCTGGTTGATTCTAGAAAGTCAAATAGTTTAGATCTATTTAGTATATTTCAGATAAAGATGAAGTCTGGATAGTGGACATGGAAATACCTGGAGACAGCAAAAGTGAAAGAACTATTTTTAAAAAATCGCAAAAAGCAAAGACCTGCAAACAGAGGTAGGATGATGTGGCAAAAGAAAGCAAGGATTATCGAATCGAATCGAATCGAATCAAATCGAATTTTATTTATAACCCGCTCTCTCTCCCCGAAGGGACTCGAGGCGGGGCACAGGGAATTAAAAACAGTTAAAAAGAATACAAAATTTAAAACAATAAACGTACATAAATACTAACTAAAAGGCATATTAAACAGAAAACCCTGCGCTAAAATTCCCAAAAATTTACTAAAAATCCCTAAACAATCAGAAGAGACTATCCTAGGCCGGCCAAGCGAAAAAGATGTGTTTTTAATTTCAGACGGAAGGAGCGGAGGTCCGTGGTAGTTCTAATATCGGGGGGAAGGTCGTTCCAGAGGGCTGGGCCCACCACAGAGAAGGCCCTTCCCCTGGGCGTCGCCCGCTGACAAAGTCTAGTGGATGGCACCCGGAGAGGTCCCTCTCTGTGGGAGCGAATCGGCCGTGAGGATGTATGGGGCAGGATCCGATCCCGCAGGTAGCTAGGTCCCGAGCCATGGAGCGCTTTGAAGATGACAACTAACACCTTGAAGCGCACCCGGAAGACGACAGGCAGCCAGTGCAGCTCGCGCAAGAGCGGTGTTACGTGGGTGGATCTAGAAGCACCCATAATTGCCCGCGCGGCTGCATTCTGGGCTAACTGAAGTCTCCGGGTGCACCTCAAGGGGAGCCCCATGTAGAGAGAGTTACAATAGTCCAGTCGGGATGTCACGAGAGCATGAGTGACTGTGCGAAGGGCGTCCCGATCCAATAGGGGGCGCAATTGGCGAACCAGGCGAACCTGGTAAAACGCCCTCCTGGCCACGGCTGTCACTTGATCTTCCATGGACAGCCGGGCATCCAGGAGGACACCCAAATTGCGCACCTCATCCACAGGGGCAAGATGTTCGCACCCTATGGCCAGCGATGGAGTTAGCTGGTTGAATCGGGCAGCTGGAAACCACAGCCACTCGGTCTTGGTCGGGTTGAGTCTGAGTCCGTTACTTCCCATCCAGATCCGCACGGCTTCCAGGCACTGGCACATCACCGCTACGGCATCGTTGGGGTGGTTTGGGGTAGATATATACAGCTGAGTGTCATCAGCGTAAAGATGGTACTCTACCCCAAAACCACGGATGATCTCACCCAGCGGCTTCATATATGTGTTGAACAGGAGAGGCGAGAGGACCGACCCCTGAGGCACCCCACAAGTGAGGGGTCTCGAGGTCGACCTCTGCTCTCCTGCCAACACAAATTGCGATTGGCCAGAGAGGTAGGAGGAGAACCACCGTAAAACGGTGCCTCCCACCCCCAACCCCCCCAGCCGATGCAATAGGATACCATGGTCGATGGTATCGAAAGCCGCCGAGAGGTCTAATAGGACCAGGATGGAGGAGCAACCCCCATCTCTGGCCCTCCAGAGATCATCCACCAACGCGACCAATGCCGTCTCGGTGCTATGCCCGGGCCGGAAGCCGGACTGGCGCGGGTCTAGATAATCAACTTCCTCCAGGTGACGGGGAAACTGTTGTGCCACCACACTCTCAACAACCTTCACCAAAAAGGGAAGGTTGGAGACGGGACGATAGTTAGTTAAAAGAGCTGGATCCAAAGAGGGCTTCTTAAGGAGGGGCCTCACCATAGCCTCTTTTAGGGAAGCAGGCAAGGAACCCTCACTTAAGGATGCGTTGACAACCTCTTGGAGCCAGCCTCGTGTCACCTCCCAGGATGCCAGTACAAGCCAGGAGGGACACGGGTCCAATAAACATGTGGTGGCTCGCAGTCGCCCACGTAACCTGTCCATATCCTCGGAAGAAACGGAGTCAAACTCCTCCCAGACAAGATCTGCCTCGCGGCATCCCACTGGGCCATCAATGGGGGCTAGCTCGTTCTGTATCTGAGCGATTTTCTCCTGCAGAAAAATCACAAATTCCTCTGCTCTACCCTGTAGCGGGGCTTCCCGCACCCTCTGTTGAAGGAGGGAGCGGGTCACCCTAAACAGGGCGGCAGGGCGGTTGTCTGCAGATGCTATGAGAGTAGCACAATGATGGCGTTTGGCCACTCTCAGCGCCACAATGTAAGTCCGTAAATGGGCTCTTACCTGTGTCCGGTCAGATTCAGATCGAGAAGACCTCCATCTTCTCTCTAGGCATCTCTTGCGGCGTTTCATCACCCTCAGCTCCTCGGTAAACCAAGGGGCCAGGGTGGTTCGCCGCCGCAAGAGAGGCCGCAAGGGTGCGACCCGATCCAAGGCTCCCGTGGCCGCAGTATTCCATGCGGCCACGAGGTCCTCCATCGGGGCGCGGGTCAGGGGTACAGGAAGTGGCCCAAGCGCCGTCTGGAACCCATCAGGGTCCATAAGGGGCCTGGGGCGGAACCAGATCGGTGACTCTGGTTCCGCCTCCCCGCGGTGGGGAGTAGCGGTTGGAAAGTCGAGCCGGAGAAGTGAGTGGTCTGACCATGACAAGGGCGTGATGACCCAGATCACTCTTCCATTGGCCAGAGACAAAGATGAGATCCGGTGTATGTCCACCCTCGTGGGTGGGGCCTTGAATTACTTGGGTCAGGTCCATGGCCGCCATGGAAGCCATGAACTCCCGAGCTACCACGGATGATTCGCCCACCGATGGCAGATTAAAGTCCCCCATGACTAAAAGTCTGGGGGTCTCAACTGCCACCGGAGCGATCACCTCAAGGAGCTCGGGCAGGGCTGCTGCTACATAGCGGGGAGCCAGGTATACAACCAGCAAGCCCAACTGCCTCCCTAGGCCCCACTTCACGCAGAGGGACTCACAACCGGTGGTCTGTGGCACAATGGTCTCTCTCGGCTCAAGACCTTCCTTTACAATAACCGCTACCCCACCACCCCTGCCTAGGGCCCGGGGCTGATGAAAAGCGCGGTAGCCTGGTGGGCACATTTCAACGAGGGGGAGTCCACCCTCGTGGCCCAACCAGGTCTCCGCTATTCCTGCCAGGTCCGGCTCCCCCTCTGACACAAGGTCATGGATGAGGGGGGCTTTGTTGACAACGGACCTGGCGTTGCAAAACATCAGCCTCAGGCCCTGGCTCTGTATTCCCTGACCACCTAGCCTGCGGGGGTTGTGACACCTGACCGTTTGTAACCAACGGCCACGTGTCCCCAACCGGGAGGATGGAACTTGCCTCCCCTCGGACATGCCTCTCCCCATGACCTTCTGAATGGGAATGCCCTCCATCGGAACGACTCGTGTTTCCCCCCCCCTCACGGATCCTTCCGCTTCCCTCCGTCGCCTGCTGGCCTGGCCCTCTCTTTCTGACTGTTTGTACCCTCCCCCCTTCTCCCTGGAACCCCCTAAAATCCTAATTAAAAACCTCTCTAAAAAACCACTCAACCTGCGCTTCGCCCACCTCTCAGGAATAATCAATCCATCATCGAGGTGGGCCCGTGTTAGACAGGAGGGCCAGGCCTGCGAGAGGGGAGACTCCCGCAGGTCAAGGAGGTCGCGCCTAGAGTACGTGTTAAAGACCTCAGAGGTAGTCCAAGTCCAGGAAGGCAACAAACACAAGTCCGAAAGCAAATAAAGTGGGTAAGTGCAAGGATATTCTTCAGGGTGGGGGGTAAAGTCAGAATCCAGAGTTGCTAGAGTTGCTAGAGTAGCAACCTTAGTATCCAAGGTTGCTAATTGGTTCCTTAGATGCAACTCCAAAACATCTGGAGCACCATTGGCATTGACAAAATCATTATTAGGCAATTGAAAAAGGCAGCTTTGTTTACTCGTTAAGATACAAAGCTAGAAACCAAGAAAAATTGTGAGTTCTAATCCCGCTTTAGACTTGAAAATGAGCAGTGTGACTTTGAGCCAGCCAGTCTGTCTCTCAGCCCAGTCTACCTCACTGGGTTACTAATGTGAGGAAAATAAGAGGAAGGTCTATTAGGTATGTTTAACAAATTGAATTATTTATAAAAACAATAAATGTGAAATATAAATAAATGAACAGCTTACAACGTGCAATTTGCTCAGGTGAGCTTGATAAAACAATTTTAATCTGGCAATTGATTAGGAGTTAGTTCAGTGGACTGGTAGAGACCCAAGCCAGCTGAATCACTCTGTCAGATCAACCCACCTCAAAGGGTTCTTGTGGGGAAAATTGTCTGAAGTGGTATAGTTTCCTGCCTAAACAGGGGGTTGAACTAGAAGACCTCCAAGGTTTCTTCCAACTTTGTCATTCTATTCTATTCTACTCTAGTGAACTCAGTTACTATAAAGTAACTGAGCTACGCCCCAGTCTGTAATGCAAATTATTTTATTTGGTTTTAATGAGTTTAGTTTTAACGTTTATAAAGTTGTACAGGGTTATTTAATTCAATTTTAATTTTGTATGTATTGTCATGTTTTTAGTAGTTTTAATTTTTCTGTACACTGCCCCGAGTCCCATCGGGGAGAGGGGGCGATCTAGAAATTCAATAAAATAAATAAATAAAATAAATAAAATAAAGGTGTTCACAAGTGGGTCACGCCCTGGGTCCTTTTTTAGGAGAAGGGCGGGGTATAAATTTAATAAAATAAATAAATAAAATAAATAAATTCCCTGATGATTGCTTGCAGTTATTTTTATAACTAAGAGGTTAATACAAGCTCTCTGCAGCACACATTATCTTTTACCAATTTGGTGTGGTGCTCAACCTATGCACAAAGATATGGGCTAGCTTTAGCAATTATAATAATAATAATAATAATAAGTTGGGATTTATTAACCGCACCCTCTCCCCACAGGGACCCGGGGCGGTGCACAGGCATAATTAAAAACAATATACAATAATACAAATATTTCTTAAAATCGAATTAAATAAATCTACCCGTGCTAAAAACATAAATTAAAAACCCATTTAAAATTTATAATTAAAAGACAGAGAGAACTATTCAAGGCCGGCCAGTCGAAAGAGATGGGTCTTCAATTTTACACGGAAGGAGCGGAGGTCGGTGGTCGTTCTAATATCAGGGGGAAGGTCGTTCCAGAGGGCCGGGCCCGCCACAGAGAGCGCCCTTCCCCTGGGCGTCGCCCGCTGACAAAGTCTAGTGGACGGCACCCGGAGAAGCCCCTCTCTGTGGGAGCGAATCGGTCGTGAGGATGTGTGGGGCAGGATCCGATCTCGCAGATAGCTAGGTCCCGAGCCATGGAGCGCTTTGAAGATGATAACTAACACCTTGAAGCGCACCCGGAAGACGACAGGTAGCCAGTGCAGCTCGCGCAAGAGCGGTGTTACGTGGGCAAACCTAGAGGTGTCCATAATTGCTCGCGCGGCCGCATTCTGAACTAACTGAAGCCTCCGGGTGCACCTCAAGGGGAGCCCCATGTAGAGAGAGTTACAATAGTCCAGTCGGGATGTCACGAGGGCATGAGTGACTGTGCGAAGGGCGTCCCGATCCAATAGGGGGCGCAATTGGCAATCGCAAATTAATGCTTTGATATTGCTTATTTAGATTATTAGCATATTGCCCATTGGAGGAATTGTCATTGATGCAGTCATTTTGGGGAGTATAAAATTTAGCAGCAAAACACTAAATGGATGAATCATTCTAATATGAATTGTGTTATCCTAACTCATTACCAGTTTATTTTTGTGTAACTCAATGCATTCAATGGGTTTGGGGAGCATTTTTTTTCAATGGTGGTCCTCCACTTACAAAATCAAATTTTCCAAAGAGTCTGCTTAGTGCTTGCTCTATTCTCCTTCTTGAACCATTTTATTCTCCAAACATTTTACAGCTAGTCCTTGACTTATGGTAGAAACTTTGTCAATTGATCATATCAAATATATATAACAGATAACAAAAATACATAGAAAAACACAAAGAAAATAGGATATATTCATAATGTTTATTTATGACATGCTGTACCAGGCCACGCGTTGCTATGGCCCAGTCTGGTTAAATGGCCAACCAATCTGTGTATAGATGTACACCTGCATACACAAACACATACACCCAACCTACCTAACTACTGTATTTCTTCCTATCTTGACCGACCGACCGATCGACCTACTGTATTTTTCCCTCTCTCTCTCTATCCCTCTACCTACCTACTGTATTTCTCCCTCTCTCTATTCCTCTACCTACCTACTGTATTTCCTCCTCTCTCTATCCCTCTACCTACCTACCTACTGTATTTTCCCTATCTCTCTCTATACCTCTACCTAACTACCTACTGTATTTCTCCCTCTCTCTCTCCCTCTGCCTACCTACCTACTGTATTTTTCCTATCTCTCTCTATACCTCTACCTACCTACCTACTGTATTTCTCCCTCTCTCTATTCCTCTACCTACCTACTGTATTTTCCCTCTATCCCTCTACCTACCTACCTACTGTATTTCTCCCTCTCTCTATCCCTCTACCTACCTACCTACTGTATTTCTCCCTCTCTCTATCCTTCTACCTACCTACCTATTGTATTTCTCCCTCTCTCTATTCCTCTACCTACCTACTGTATTTTCCCTTTATTCCTCTACCTACCTACCTACCTACCTACCTACCTACCTACTGTATTTCTCCCTCTCTCTATCCCTCTACCTACTGTATTTCTCCCTCTCTTTATCCCTCTACCTACCTACCTACTGTATTTTCCTTATCTCTCTCTATACCTCTACCTACCTACTGTATTTTCTCTCTCTTTATCTCTCTACCGACATACCTACTGTATTTTGTCCTCTCTCTTTATTCTTGTACCTACCTATCTACCTACCTACCTACCTACCTACCCACCTACCTACCTACTGTATTTTTCCCTCTCTCTACCCCTGTACCTACCTACCTACTGTATTTTCCCTATCTCTCTCTATCCCTGTACCTACCTACCTACCTACTCTATTTCTCTCTCTCTCTATCACTCTACCTACTTACCTACCTACTGTATTTCTCCCTCTCTCTCTATCCCTCAGTATGGGAACATTGGGGGCTTATTCGGTTGCTGAGGAAACGACCGTTAGAAATGTGAGGGGCATGTGCGTGACGCATCATAAGAAGCAGCCGGATGGGAGGAGCTTAAGGGAAGTGAAAACCTGAAAAGTACGTACATTTTATGTTTGTGCTGCTTGCACATGACACAAGTGTGCCAGCCACACAAAATGTACCTATGATTGCATCGGAAGTCCTTGGGAACATGGTGTGAAAATTTGTTGCCGATCGGTGCAGTATTTTCTGAGATTAGTGGCTTTGCACAAACTATTTTACATTTTTATTTATATAGACTAGCTGTAACCGGGCACGCATTGCTGTGGCCCAGTCTGGTTAAATGGCCAACCAATCTGTGTGTAGATGTACACCTGCACACACAAACACGTACACACAACCACCGTATAACCCCCAACCTATCTACCTACTGTATTCCCCCCCCTCTCCCTCTACCTACCTACCTACCGTATTTTCTCCCCTCTCTCACTATCCCTCTACCTACCTACCTACTGTTTTTCTCCCTCTCTCTCTACCTACCTACCTACTGTATTTCTCCCTCTCTCTCTCTATCCCTCTACCAACCTACCTACTGTATTTTTCTCTCTCTCTCTATCTACCTACTATTTCCCCCCCTCTCTCTATCCCTCTACCTACCTACCAACCTACCTACTGTATTTTTCTCTCTCTATCTACCTACTATTCCCCCCTCTCTCTACCTACCTACCTACCTACCTACCTACCTACCTACCTACCTACCTATATTTTCCCTCTCTCTTTCTATCCCTCTACCTACATACCTACATACCGTATTTCTCTGTCACTATACCTCTACCTACCTACCTACTGTATTTCTCCCTCCCTCCCTCTATCCCAATACCTACCTACTGTATTTCTCCCTCTCTATCCCTCTACCTACCTACCTACTGTATTTTCCCTATCTCTCTCTATCCCTCTACCTACCTACCTATCTACCTACTGTATTTTGCCCCTCTCTCTCTATCCGTCTACCTACCTACTGTATTTTCCCTCTCTCTCTCTATCCCTCTACCTACCTACCTACTGTATTTCTCTCTCTCTCTTTATCCCTCTACCTACCTACCTACCTACCTACCTACCTACCTACGTACCTACTGTATTTCCCTTTCTCTATCTTTATCCACCTACCTACCTACCTACTGTATTTTCCCCTCTCTATATATCCCTCTACCTACCTACTGTATTTCCCCCTCTCTCCCTCTGCCTACCTACCTACCATATTTTTCCCTCTCTCTTTATCCGTCTACCTACCTACTGTATTTTTCCCTCTCTCTCTCTATCCCTCTACCTACCTACCTACTGTATTTCTCTCTCTCTCTTTATCCCTCTACCTACCTACCTACCTACTGTATTTCCCTTTCTCTATCTTTATCCACCTACCTACCTACCCACCTACTGTATTTTCCCCTTTCTATATATCCCTCTACCTACCTACCTACTTATCTACCTACTGTATTCCCCCCGCTCTCCCTCTATCTACCTACCTACCGTATTTTCTCCCCTCTCTCTATCCCTCTACCTACCTACTGTATTTCTCCCTCTTTCTCTACCTACCTACCTACTGTATTTCTCCCCCTCTCTCTCTATCCCTCTACCAACCTACCTACTGTATTTTTCTCTCTCTCTCTCTCTACCTACTATTTCCCCCCTCTCTCTATCCCTCTACCTACCTACCAACCTACCTACTGTATTTTTCTCTCTCTCTCTATCTACCTACTATTTCCCCCCCTCTCTCTATCCTTCTACCTACCTACCAACCTACCTATTATATTTTCCCTCTCTCTTTCTATCCCTCTACCTACATACCTACCTACTGTATTTCTCCCTCCCTCTCTCTATCCCTCTGCCTTCCTACTGTATTTTCCCTATCTCTCTCTATCCCTCTACCTACCCACCTACTGTATTTCCCCCCCTCTCTTTATCCGTCGACCAACCTACTGTATTTCCCTCTTTCTCTATTCCCCTACCTACCTACCTTACTGTATTTTCCCTCTATCTTTATCCCCCTACCTACCTACCTACTGTATTTTCCCCTTTCTATATATCCCTCTACCTACCACCTACCTACTGTATTTCCCCCTCTCTCCCTCTACCTACCTACCTACCGTATTTTCTCCCCTCTCTCTCTATCCCTCTAACTACATACTGTATTTCTCCCTCTCTCTCTCTATCCCTCTACCAACCTACCTACTGTATTTTTCTCTCTCTCTCTGTACCTACTATTTCCCCCCTCTCTCTATCCCTCTACCTAGCTACCTACCTACCTACTATATTTTCCCTCTCTCTTTCTATCCCTCTACCTACATACCTACATACTGTATTTCTCTGTCACTATCCCTCTACCTACCTACCTACTGTATTTCCCTCTCTCTATCTTTATCCACCTACCTACCTCCTGTATTTTTCCCTTTCTATATATCCCTCTACCTACCTACCTACCTCCTGTATTTCTCCCCTCTCTCTCTCTTTATCCCTCTACCTACCTACTGTATTTTCCCCCTCTATCTTTATCCCTCTAGCTACCTACCTACTGTATTTCTCTCTCTCTCTCTCTCTCTCTCTCTCTCTCTCTCTCTCTCTCTCTCTCTCTCCGTCTACCTATCTACCTACCTATTGTATTTTTCCCTATCTCTCTCTATCCCTCTACCTACCTACCTACCTACCTACCATGCAGCCTCCTGGGACCAAAATGGGCCACCTGGCAGTGTGTCATCCTCCATGCCTAGTTTTCGACCTAGAAGGCCTCCATACAGCCTCCTGGGACCAAAATGGGCCACCTGGGAGTGTCATCCCCCATGCCTAGTTTTCAGCCTAGCAGGCCTCCATGCAACCTCCTGGGACCACAAATGGGCTATCTGGGAGTTTGCTATCCTCTGTGCCTTGTTTGGAGCCTGGTAGGTCTCCATACAGTGTGAAACTTTGGAGGTTTATTCAGTTGCTGAGGAAACGACTGTTGGAAATGTGAGGGGTGTATCCGTGACACATCATAAGAAGCAGTCGGATGGGAAGAGCTACAGGGAGGTGAAAACCTCACAAGTGGGTACATTTTATGTTTGTGTCACGTTCACATGACACACGTGTGCCAGGCACACAAAAGGTACGTATGATTGCATCAGAAGTCCTTGGGAACATTGTGTGAAAATTTGGTGTCGATTGGTGCAGTACTTTCTGAGATTAGTGGCTTTGGACAAACTATTTTAAATTTTTATTTATATAGATTGGTCACTTAGCAAGCATTGAAAGTTACAATGGAGCCATCTTGGAATAGGTAGAACCTGGTTCCAAAGTTTAAACGGTCACAACTCTTCTGTAGTCATGGGATGAAACTTCAGGCACTTAAGGCTATTTGCAAGATCTAGGGGTCATGGGACCACATTTTACAATAGTTTTGCCAAAAACTGGAAGTTAGTTTTGGTTGTTGGTAAAACTGCACCCATGGTGAACTACTGATGCAACTATGGCAGTAGTCGGCAAACCGTGGCTCGCCTCGGGTGCGGCTCTTCCTCTCTCCCTCCCTCCCCTCCCGGAGGCAGCGGAGCACCCGGCATGTCGGCTGGTGGGGCTGTGGCTGCCTCCTCCTGGAGCGGGTGGGCGGAGCGCCCGGGGCTGCGGCTGCCTGGGCACCGCTGGGGCTGTCTGGGCACCGGGCGATTGCCTCTCTCCCAGCCTCGTGTGGCAGGCAGCCTGGAGGGCACGCCTCGGTGGCTGTTGGGGGGAGCTGGTGGAAACGTTCCCGGCTGTCCTGCCCGATGCACTCGGACGGTGGGAGCTGCGTGTCACAGGGCTTGGGGCAGCAGCAGCAGCAGCAACAACAACAGTCACCTGCAGAGGCCGCCGAGGCTGCTTTCCAGGGCTTGCCGCCGCATGAGGCTGGGAGGGAGGTGGGCGTACGGTGCCCAGACAGCCCCAGCGGCGCTTGGGTGGCCGCGCCCTCGGGTGCCACACGCCCACCTCCCTCGCTGCAGGAGGAGGCAGCTGTGGCCTCTCCGGCTGGCGTGCCGGGCTTTCCACTGCTTCCGGGGGAGTGGGGGAAGGGAGGGAGAGAGGGAGGGAGAGACTGACATACAGAGAGAGACAGAGGAGGAGGGAGGAAGAGACAAACAGAGAGAGACACAGAGAGGGAGGGAGGGAGGGAGGGAATCAGAGAGAGAGAGAGACACACACACAGACACACACACAGAATGACAGATGGGTGGAGGGAGGAGAGAGAGAGACAGATAAAGAGAGATAGACAGAGAGCGACAAAAAGAAAAAGAGAGAAAGAGAAAGAAAAAGAGAAAGAAAAAGAAAGTGGGGGAGAGAGAGAGATAAAGAAAGAAAGAGAGAGAGAGAAAGAAAGAAAGAAAGAAAGAAAGAAAGAAAGAAAGAAAGAAAGAAAGAAAGAAAGAAAGAAAGAAAGAAAGAAAGAGAATTTTGGTTGCTAAGCAGGACCGTCGTTAAGTGAGTTTCACCACATTTTCCAAGTTGGCCATGCCCACCCGGTCACATGACCGCTGAGCCACTCCCACAAAACAGGCCACACCTTTGGCTCTCAAAAGAAATTTCAAACATGGTACTGTTGATATTTGGCTCTCTTGACTAATACGTTTGCCCACCACTGAACTATGGGATTTCTTAATGACCATTACAATAATCAACCATTAAGGGCAGGTTCCATTATGATTGTATATTGAAGACTATTTGCATGTTTTTCTTCTTAATTCTATGCTACCCCAAGATTTTGATATTAGTCATCTAACAATTTTTAAATAAGCAAAAGTGAATGAAGACAAACTCAAGTAAATGCTACAAATGATGTGACAGATAAAGGCAATACTTTAAAGAGATAATTTGATAAATTAAAGATAAATAAAATGTATATTTCTAATACCAGTACCTTTACAGGCTTTTTCCATTAATACTGCCTTCATTTGGGAGATTTTGTATTACAGGAAAGGATACTAAATAACACGTCTACCTCCGAGTTACAAGTGAAAATTGACAAGTAGGAAAAATGCCAACAGACTGGATTTTCAACCAGGATACATCCTATTTAATCTATTAAATTCTGATTCTCACAGAACAACTTTTGGAGAGTTGCTTATATATCTCATTCAATTGAGATGATGTACTCAGCAATAGGTGAACTAGTCTATATTCTAAAGTTTCTCCCTTCATTATAGTGCTTTAGTATTTTAAAAACGTTTTTCATCCAAACTTAAAACAATGAACATCAATTATGGGGAGCTAGTTTTACAAGATATTGTATTGTACAGAAAAAAGATCTGTTTTCATTTAACATTGTTGCCCAAGAACATAACCTTCCTACAAGTTAAGTCATTTAACTTTTGATAAGTTATCAAAATAGTTATGCTAATGATCCAAACCCAAATTCTCTGCATTTCCTCGAGATCTGTATCCGTATTAAAAGACAAACGTCTCAATCTATCTAAATAAAAATGTAAAATAGTTTGTACAAATCCACTAATCTGAAAAACTACTGCACCGATTTACACCAAACTTTCACATAATGTTCACAAGGACTTCCGATAATAGAATGCGTACTCATTTTGTGCCTAGCACACGTGTGTCATGTGCAAGGTACACAAATGTAAAATGTACCCACTGATCAGGTTTTCACCTCCCTGTAACTCCTTCCACCAACAGTCATTTCCTCAGCCACATATGGAGGCCTCTTAGGGCCCAAAAGGCACTGGGATAGCAAACTCCCAGGTGGCCCATAGAGAGAGAGGGGGGGGGGGAATGCAGTTTAATAAAAGAGGGACTAGGGGAGACAGGATAGCAGCCTTCCAATATCTCAGGGGTTGCCACAAAGAAGAGGAAGTCAAGCTATTCTCCAAAGCACCTGAGGGCAGAACAAGAAGCAATGGGTGGAAACTAATCAAGGAGAGAAGCAACTTAGAACTGAGGAGAAATTTCCTGACAGTTAGAACAATTAACCAGTGGAACAGCTTGCATCATAGGGCAGTGGTCGGCAAACTCATTAGTCAACAGAGCCAAATATCAACAATACAATGATTGAAATTTATTTTGAGAGCCAGAAGGTGTGGCCTATTTTGTGGGAGTGGCTCAGCGGTCATGTGACCGGGTGGGCGTGGCCAACTTGAAAAATGTGGTGAAACTCACTTAACAACGGTCTTGCTTAGCAACCAACATTTTGGGCTCAATTGTGGTCATAAGTTCTCTTTCTTTCTTTCATCTGTCTCCCACTTTCTTTTTCTTTCTTTTCTTTTTTCCCTTCTTTCTCTTTCTCTCTCTTTCTGTTTCTCTCTGTCTGTCTCTCTCTGCATCTGTCTGTCTGTCTCTCTCTGCATTTGTCTGCCTGTCTCTCTCTCTCTCTGTGGCTCTTTATCTCTCTATCCCTCCCTCTCTGTCTCTTTCTGTCATTCTCTCTCTGTGTCTGTCTCTCTGTATCTCTCTGTCTCTCTCTCCTCCCTCCCTCTCTATCTCTGTGTCTCTCCCCTCCCTTCCTCTTTGTCTGTGTGTCTGTCTTTGCACTCACTCACTCACTTAATCACTGTGTGTGTGTGTGTGTGTGTGTGTGTCTCCCTCCCAACCTGCGGATGGGCTCCAGACCAGCGGAGCCTCGTCCTTTTTTTTAACCAGGCGATCTTTCCTAAGACATAAAAAAGAACCTTAATTGTTGGCTCAACAAAAGAAGCTGGAAGCTAAGAAGCGGAAACCTGGGACAAGAGAACAAACTTTTCTGTCCCCTTACCAGCCGATCTGGAAGAAAAGGAATGCGAGGGGGATCCCTCCCCCCATCCCGCGGAGGGGCTCCAGACCAGCGGAGCCTCGTCCTTCTTTTTAACCAGGCGGCTATCAGAGAGAAGAAAGCAGAGTGTGCCCGAGAAGAAAGCAGAGTGTGCCCGATCTTGTGCAGCAGCCGAAGATCGCCTGGTTAAAGATCGCCTGGCTAAAAAGGACGAGGCTCCGCAGGTCCGGAGCCCATCCGCGGGGGAGGGGAGGGAATCCCCCTCGCGTTCCTCTTCTTCCCGGAAAACATAGGCACACGCGCACACCTACAGCCTGCAGAAGTTTCCTTCCAAAGCCCTCTGAGTGAGGAAGAGCCTGTTGGGAGAGGGGCTTTGCTCCTGCTCCGGGCTGCACTTGTATGGAGCACGCCTATGTTTTCCATGGAGTGGGGCCGCGGCCGGAAGATAAGGAACATGAGGTGGCGCAGCGAAAGAGCCACACTCAAGAGGCCAAAGAGCCACGTGTGGCTCGTGAGCTGCGGTTTGCCGACCACTGGTATAGGGCAGTGATGGCTAACCTTTTTTGGCTTGCGTGCCAAAAGCAGGGAGAGTGCAGGGGCAATGTGCACAGGTGTGCCACATCCATAATGCTATGTGCATGACCCCCTGCATTTGGCATGCTTTTTACGTCCTCCCCAGGCTCCAGAGGCTTTATAGAAGCCTGGGGAGGGTGAAAACAGCCTTCCACCACCTCCAGAGGGCAAAAAACAGCCTCAAAAGAAGGCCTAAATCAGCTGGCCAGGGCACACATACACACTGAAGCTGACAGTGGCACCCGTGCCATAGGTTCGCCATCATGGGTATAGGGCTTCCTATCTAGGCAGGGAGTTGGACTAGATGACCTCCAATGTCCTTTGCAACTCTGCTATTGTATTATTGTATTACAGTAGGTAGGTAGATAGAGGGATAGATAGAGAGGGAGAAATAAGGTAGGCAGGTAGGTAGGTGGATAGATAGATAGGGAGAAACACAGTAGGTAGGTAGGTAGAGGGATAGATAGGGAGAAATACAGTAGGTAGGTAGGTAGGTAGTTAGGTAGGTAGGTAGGTAGAGGGAGAAAGGAAGAAATATAGTAGGTAGGTAGGTAGGTGGATAGATAGATAGGGAGAAACACAGTAGGTAGGTAGGGGGATAGATAGATGGAGAAATACAGTAGGTAGGTAGGTAGAGGGATAGATAGGGAAAAATACAGTAGGTAGGTAGGTAGGTAGGTAGGTAGGTAGGTAGAGGGAGAAAGGAAGAAATATAGTAGGTAGGTAGGTAGGTAGGTAGATAGATAGATGATAGATAGATAGATAGATAGATAGATAGATAGATAGATAGATAGATAGGGAGAAATACAGTAGGTAGGTAGGTGGATAGATAGATAGATAGATAGATAGATAGATAGATAGATAGATAGATAGATAGATAGATAGATAGATAGAGAGAAATACAGTAGGTAGGTAGGTAGGGGGATAGATAGACAGGGAGAAATACAGTAGGCAGGTAGGTAGGTAGAGGAATAGATAGAGAGGGAGAAATACGGTAGGTAGGTAGAGGGAGAAAGCAAGAAATACAGTAGGTAGGTAAGTAGAGGGATAGACAGAGAGGGAGAAATACCGTAGGTAGGTAGGTGTATAGATAGATAACGAGAAATACAGTGGGTAGGTAGGTAGAGGAATAGAGAGAGGGAGAAATACAGTAGGTACGTAGGTAGAGGGATAGAGAGGGGGAAATACAGTAGGTAGGTAGATAGAGGGAGAAAGGAAGAAATACAGTAGGTAGATAGAGGGATAGAGAGGGAGAAATACGGTAGGTAGGTAGAGGGATAGATAGAGAGGAAGAAATACAGTAGGTAGGTAGGTTGGGGGTTATATGGTGGTTGTGTGTATGTGTGCAGGTGTAGATCTACACACAGATTGGTTGGCTATTTAACCAGACTGGGCCACAGCAACGCGTGGCCTGGTATAGCTAGCCCTGAATATTACAGTATTATTTCCATCTAAAATTCTGCAATGTCTGTGAAATAATAAAAGCTAATAGTTACACGACTCTATTCTGCTGTCTAATAACCTTAGAGCATATGATGTTCTTACCAAGGTTACTTCAAGGCCTTAATACTTCAAGAATGTATTTAACTAGAACCAACCCATTTGCTCAACTGACGTGGACCAGCCTAAGAGTCCACGGCTCACCCGCCCTATGACTATTTCTGTTCCTCACAGTCAGACCAATCCAACAGCGATAAGTGTCTTCCCCGTCTGCCTAACTGAACCCCACATTCCACGCCCCCATTTTCTTTGTCCGCTTTTCTTTTGCTCCACCCCAGCATTTGTTTGCCTTTCCAAACGAGTGGCAAATCTTGATTGGTAGTTTCCAGGGGAGCCAATCCGTGAAAGGCACCTCAGTAAACTTTGTCGTTTTAAAAAAAAATCGCACAAGCTGGGCATAGTGACACACTTTACTGGGCTTTCTTTTATGTGTGCTGCCACACCTTCTTGCAGACAGAAGATTCGCCGTAGGGGATGCAAGCGCGGGGACATTCCACTTTCATAAATTTACACCCCCTCCCCCCTCCCACACACACCAGGGCTGATAGTCAATTCTTCAAACACAACTCTCATTCCTTTCAACATACGTCGCTCTAAGATTGGTTGAGTATTCAGGAGGCTCACTGTTTTCCTACCCAATCAGGGCGCACGACTTCCTGTAAATTCGCCTTCTGGGAAGAAGAGGCTTTCATTTCTTAAGGGAAGAGCGAGAGGGAAGTTTGTTGCTGAGAAGAATTGGACTCCAAAGAGGACGTTGCTGCTGCAATGAATGTCAAAAGAGTGTGCCTGCTAACGCTTATCCTAGCACTGTCGCAGCTTGCTTTACTAGCCAGATGCCAAGAGGAGGAAGAAGAGGGAGGTAAGCGTTTATGTCGAGAACAAAACAAAACACCTTTCTCTAGGCTGAGTTATTTGGCTGAGTTATTCCCGCTTCCAGCCAATGGAATATTTCATCTTTTTCTTGTCCCCATAGCCTTTTTAGAAGAAAAAAGCACTATATTTTTATTTTAAATGCAGAAAACCTATATTTTTTAACGTAAGAGATCTGAAATTCAAATTAACATCCACAAGCAGGAAAAGCAATTATAAAGCACACTAGATAGTCATTACTAAGTGGTGACTGCCCTTTTGTGTTTGTGTGTGAATGTAGAAAGAAAACAAGGACAGAACGCACATCTACATGCCTAACTGCCTCAGCTCTTGCATGCTATGGAAACAAAGTTTTCTGCTTATAAATAAGCAGGTTTATGCTAGGATATGCCGGTTATTTGTTGTGGCATACAAATTAGATCTCTTGGGATGGTGTGTTTGTTTTCTTTAAATTATATTGATTTAGCCATATGTAATTAAATCTGCCCTAACCCTGTAATTAGTTCACTTTACACAGGCAAATTGTAATTGAAGATGGAATGTATACCAATTTAAAGTAGTAAATATTTCTTTTCCCCCTAATTCATTTCAACATTGTGTTTAATTTCATCTATTCAAGGAGTCAGAATGTATCTCTTTATTGTGATTTGTGAAGTATTATTTAAAAACTTTTGAAAAACGTCACTTTGTAAGTATTTGTCAAGATAGGCTATGGATAGTCTGGAGTCCCCCCCCCCCCTTTCAAATATTAATGATAAATTGAATTTAGAAATGTATGGTTTTGAATTTTGAAGAGATTGTTTTAGCCTGAAACAGGCTGTTTTAACTATTTTGGAAGGATTTAAAATTAGTTTAAAATCTGTTGAAATAATTCTTCCAGAAAGGCTGAAAACCCTGTTTTTTTAGCAGCTTGAATTTTGAATCTTTGGAAAATTTGTTAAGATGGCATTATCTGAAGGCATATTTGTTAATGAAGCATTTCATCAATAATTTATCCTTCTTAATGTGTTGATCTACAGTTCCTGAAGAAGTCTCAACTATTAATACTGATTGTGGAAGTTGTATGTTAAAACATGTAAAATGACATATTCTTTAGAAAGTGACCAACATTTTTGATGTGCAGTTTGTTGTATGGTAACACTGGTTTCATAATTTGTTCCACCAAAACATCATTATATTTTGCACTTATTATGTACTCAACTTCATGTAAAAATGCATAATTACCAAATGTTAGATAAAATTAATGCTTTCCGATTTTTAATAAGTTCTAAGGTACCGTATTTTTTGGTGTATAAGATGCACCGGAGTATAAGACGCACCCAGGTTTTGAAGAAGCAATTTTTTTAAAAAGTAGGTAGATAGAGGGATAGAGAGGGAGAGAAAGACAGTAGGGAGGGAGGGAGGGAGAGAGAGAGAGAGAAGGTAGGTAGGTAGGTAGAGGGAGAGAGAAATACAGTAGGTAGATAGGGAGGGAGAGTGTGTGTAGTTAGGTAGCTAGGTAGATAAAGGATAGAGAGAGAGAGAAATAGAGAGAAATACGGTAGATGGGGAAGAGAGAGAGTAGGTAAATAGAGAGGAGAGAGTGAGAAATATAGTAGGTAGGTAGGGAGAGAGTATGTAGGTAGGTAGAAGGATAGAGAGAGAGAAAGAGAGAAATACAGTAGATAGGGAGAGAGAGAGAGAGTAGGTAGGAATATAGAGGGGAGAGAGAAATACAGTAGATAGGTAGGGAGAGAGAGAGTGTAGATAGGTAGGTAGAGGGATATAGAGAGAGAAATAGAGAGGGCGAGAAATACAGTAGATAGGTAGGGAGAGAAAGAGTAGGTAGGTAGGTAGGTAGGTAGGTAGGTAGGTAGGTAGATAGGTAGGTAGATGTTTCCAGGTGTATTTACCCATGTGCTGGAGAAGGAAATCACTGACCATCTTTGGAACAAATCTTTGTTTCTGCAGGTACAGTACTTGACCAACGTAATTCTTATCAGCCACTCTAAATAAACAGCTTTCCAAAAGGGAAAAAAACCTCTCTTTTTGCACTCTGCAAACCTCCCCCGAACGGCCTGTTTTTTTGCCAAAATGGGCCCATTTTTTTTTCAAATAAAAGGCATGAATAGCCTTGGGGCGGCTTGCAGAGTGCTGGGGGGGGGGCAAAACGAGGAAAAAATGACCTGCTTTTTTGTGAAAATGGGCTGATATTTGGTCAAAAAATTGCATGCATAGCCTTATGGAGGCTTATAGAGTGCTGCGGGGGGTGGGCAAAAACGCCCTGTTTTTTGCTCATTTCTGCCTTTCCCAGTCCCCAGGGGCTCTCTGGAAGCCTCCATAAGGGTATGCACATTGCCATTTTGGTGAAAGGGCGAGGTTTCAGGAGGCAAAAAATGCTGTATTGATGTATAAGACAGACCCAGATTTTCAGCCTCTTTTTAGAGGAAAAAAAGTGTGTCTTATACTCCGAAAAATACGGTAGCAACAATCAGGAAATACTGAGCTTCAGTATTCAGAAGCTGTGCAAAACTGCATAAAGAGCACCACTGTATATTTGAATTTTTGAAAAACTGTGGTTAGGGAAAAGATAGTGTGATATTTGTTTGCAGAGTCTCTTATGATCCATTCTAAACATTTGGGTATTGCTGAAATAAATTGGTAGCAGTGCATTTCATTTGCATTGTAATGCAGAATTTACAGATATGAGAAATCTGTATTCCTTTAAATTAGATTCTGTTGCCAGCGAGGAAATTGATGATGATGATGAAGACGACAGTTCAGAAGTAGAAGAAGAAAATGGTGTTTTAGTGTTGAATGATGCAAACTTTGACAGTTTTGTTGAAGGCAAAGATACTGTACTTCTGGAGTTTTATGCTCCCTGGTAAGCATGATGCTTTTGCTTCTTCATTTTCATTGAAACTGATTCAAGTTTATTAATAGTCGTTCACTTAAGACCATAGTTGCAATTGGAACTTACATTGCTAAGTGATATAGATAAGTGAGTTTCACCCAATTTTAAAACCTTGTTTAAGAAAATCACAGCAGTTATTAAATGAATCATATCTGGCTTCCCTGTTGACTTTGTTTGTTGGATGGCATCTGGGATGGTTGTAAATAATGATCACCATGACCTTGGAATGCTGCAACAATCAAAAATACATGCTGTTTGTGAGGTATCCAAATTTTGATCAACACGGAGACAGCAATAATAAGTGTAAGGACTGGTCATAAATGACTATTTTCAGCACTAGCATAACTATATAATGGTAGTTAAATGAATACCATATTGCTGTTTAAAATATCTTGGCCTACATCTTGATGGGTAAGAGTCATTAGGCGTACATTTCAGAGACTGGTGTTTAAAATCCTAAGTGATTTGATTCTCAAGTTTTAAAACAACTGCCTTATTAAACTAGGACCAGAACCTCTAGTATATTCCTTTTCAAGTTGTTATGAATTCCAGTTTATGAGAGATGAGATTAGTGGGGGTTCCTATCCTATGATTTCCCCCCCAAAAAAAGTCAGATTGACAATATGTTAGGTTTTGGTTTTATGCATTTATTGTCTGAGTCTGCATAGATATATAAAATAAATAAATAAATACCCTCAAATATATTTGGGCAAACAGTTTCATTTGGGTTGGACCCGCAACATTGAAGTCTACCAATGATCTTATCTTTCTAATTACTTACCTTTTTTACCAACTTCATTCTTTCCTTTTATGTGATCAGTGCAATCTAGCTAAACATAGTATTAAGATAAAATCGCCTCTGTCCTTAATCTAAAATTTCTAAATTTTGTGTAGAAGCAACAAACTCCTATCAAGTTTACTCTCTCATTTTCTTTAGGTGTGGGCACTGTAAGCAGTTTGTTCCAGAATATGAAAAAATAGCCAAAACATTAAAAGAAAATGATCCACCTATTCCTGTTGCCAAAATAGATGCTACATTAGCCTCTAGTTTGTCAAGTCGTTTTGATGTTAGTGGTTACCCCACCATCAAAATTCTGAAGAAAGGACAACCAATAGATTATGATGGATCAAGAACAGAAAGTGGTAGGTAGTAACTTATTGAGGCACAAGGTAAAATTTATTCCAAATGCACAAGATTTCCTTGATTATTAAAAAAAACTAAAAGAAGGCAGTGTATTATTTTATTTATTACAGGGGTAGATTTTCTAGAAGATGCATTAGGAATCTGAACATTTTTCTGTGCTTCTGAGAATCCTGTAAAGAACATACTTCTTTAGTGTCCCAGAAGAAGATATACAAACTATATTTGCACTAAGTAAATCTATATTGTCTCTGACAAAACTTGGAAAGAGGATGCCCCAGGTGTTTTGCTTCATCATTATGTGTACAAAGGATTCATATAGCATAACCAATATTTGCTGCAAATGTTCCACTATAGTACCAGCCACTTATTAATTTTACAAACAATTCTGGAACGAGTATTTTATTTTTCCATACAATTATATTACAATTTTGAAAATCTAGAATGAGATATTGGTTCAGGATAAGAATTTATTTGCATGCTTTTTTCCTATACTGCTGTGATGGCGAACCTATGGCACGTCTACCAAAGGTGGCATGCAGAACCCTCTCTGTGGGCATGCGCTACATTGCCAGCTGCTCTTCTGGTTTCCGGCATGTGCATGCACGTTGGTCAGCTGATCTTCACGCATGCCAGAGCCCCAAAGACCAGCTGGCCTGGTGTTTGGATTTTCAGTGGTCCCGCACATGCGAGGACTAGTTGGCCAGCACAGATGTGCACGGAAGAAACCAGAAGATCAGGTGGCCGGCACATGCATGCACACCAGCCAGCTGCTCTTTGAGTTTCTGGGGTTCCAGTGCACGCACACACGCGTGATCCAGTTTGGGCACTCTGTTGAAAAAGTTCACTATCACTGCTGTAGTGTGTTTTGTATTTGAGCAGGACCTATGAGTCAGTTTTCCAATCATCTCAAAAAATGACAGCAAAGATGATAACAACAATAATAGACATCCAAATGATATTTATTACAGTATGATTTCTGCTTGATGAAACCAGTTCTCTCACATTTGGCCTGATTCAAAAACTGATAGCAAAACAGCTTCATAAATAGATACAAGTTTGATTCTCATTGTCAGTTTCACCTTGCCTGCCGTCTTGAAAGAGGCGGTAGTAAGGCCCCTCCTCAAGAAGCCGTCCCTGGATCCAGCATTATTAGAGAACTATCGTCCGGTCTCCAACCTTCACTTTTTAGTGAAGGTTGTAGAGAGTGTGGTGGCCCAACAGTTTCCGCGACACCTGGAGGAAATTGATTGTCTAGACCCGCGCCAGTCCGGCTTCCGACCTGGTCACAGCACCGAGACGGCATTGGTCGCATTGGTTGATGATCTCTGGAGGGCGCGGGATAGAGAATATTCCTCTATCCTAGTCCTATTAGACCTCTCAGCGGCTTTTGATACTATCGACCATGGTATCCTATTGCGCCGACTGGGGGGGTTGGGGCTGGGAGGCACCGTTTTGTGGTGGTTCTCGTCCTACCTCTCTGGTCGGTCGCAATATGTGTTGGCAGGGGGGCAGAGGTCGGCCTCGAGACCCCTCTATGTGAGGTTCCTCAGGGGTCGATCCTCTCGCCCCTACTATTCAACACCTATATGAAGCCGCTGGGCAAGATCATCCGTGGTTTTGGGGTGGGATATCATCTGTACGCTGATGATACTCAGCTGTACATATCCACCCCAGACCACCCCAACAATGCCGCCGAGGTGATGTCCCGGTGTTTGGAGGCCGTACGGATCTGGATGGGTAGTAACAAACTCAGGCTCAACCCGTCCAAGACTGAGTGGCTGTGGCTTCCGGCACCCCGGTTCAGCCAGATTACTCCAACTCTGGCCATTGGGGGCGAAACACCGGCCCCCGTGGAGAGGGCGCGCAATTTGGGTGTCCTCCTGGATTCCCGGCTGTCCATGGAAGACCATGTTGCGGCCGTGGCCAGGGGGGCATTTCATCAGGTACGCCTGATACGCCAGTTGCGCCCCTTACTGGACCGGGCTGCCCTGCGCACAGTCACTCAAGCACTCGTGACGTCCCAACTCAACTACTGTAATGCTCTCTACAGGGGGCTTCCCTTGAGGTGCACTCGAAAGCTGCAGTTAGTCCAGAATGTAGCTGCGCGGGTGATTACGGGAGCGCCTAGACACTCCCACATAACACCTATCCTGCGCGAGCTGCACTGGTTTCCTGTGGTCTTTCGGGTGCGCTTCAAGGTGCCACCATCTTTAAAGCGCTCCATGGCTCGGGACCTAGTTACATGCGAGACCGTCTCCTGCCCCATACATCCCTTAGACCGATACGCTTCCACAGAGAGGGCCTTCTCTGGGTGCCGTCGGCCGGACAATGCCGACTGGCGACACCCAGGGGAAGAGCCTGCTCTGTGGCGGGCCCAGCCCTTTGGAACGACTTACCCCTTGAACTTCGCACCATCTCCGACCTCCGCCTCTTCCGCAAATGCCTAATGACACATTTGTTCCATCTAGCCGGCCTAGCGTAACCTCCACAATGACTATTTTAGACAGTTTTAAATTTTGGGGATTTTAATTTGGTTTTAGCGCAGGATGGTTATCAAATAAGTTTTTTAAATTTTTTACGTGATTTTGTATGTATTTTTAAATTCCTGTGCGCCGCCCTGGGTCCTTTTGGAGAAGGGCGGGGTATAAATTTAATAAAATAAAATAAATAAAATAAACCTTTGCTGAAGTATTTCTTCAGCTAGAAATCTGATCTAATTAAAATGCCTCAGACTTTTCTATTCTGGAATAAGATACATTTCCAAATTATCTGTAGTGAACAGTTGTCTTTTTGTTTTAATTAAACTTGTTAAACTGATACAAATTTTGCTAATTAAAAATAATGAGTTTCTTCATATTATGTTTTTAGAAATTGTGGCTAAAGTAAAAGAAGTTTCACAACCTGAGTGGGTCCCTCCTCCTGAAGCTACATTGGTTTTAACAAAAGAGAACTTTGATGAAACAGTGAATGAAGCAGACATAATTCTAGTTGAATTCTATGCTCCATGGTAAGAAAAAGCAGAATATTTTATCATACCTGTCATAACTGTTTCCTTCCTTTAGCAGAACATCAAAAGCCAGCACAAGTTTTCATGGTCACTTACTTCATGGTAAGTAGTTCATTTAAATTTAAAAATTCTACAGCTTTTTAAAAAACAGCTGAATTATACATTGAAAAACTTTAAGCAGCTAATATTTCAAAGCTGTACTGTTAGGCTTGCACCAGTCAGCCCCTTCAAGAAAGCAAACTTTTGGATCCATTGAATTGAATCAAAAGTATTTTTATTGAGAGAAACTGGTTTCAGTAAAGTCAAATGTCTGAAGTTCCTGAGCAAAACAAAGACAATTCTTTGTCCTGAATGTGTTTGTTGGCGTCATAATTCTCTTAAGACATGGTGAGAAGTTATAGTATAGTGAGAGGTATAGAAACGGCCTGCCGTCCAAATGACTACTGACGGTTTAGTGGAGCTGTCCATACATTACTGACAGAATTTGGAAGAGGTCATTGATTCTTGGCTCTCTGTAAACCTGAACTCTTTCCTCCTGGGTTCTGCCACTCCCTTGGCTGTCATTATTGATGAAGGGGGATACCCCTCGGGTCAGTGACTCGGCATTCCTGGAGATTCTTGACCAGCTGGGCTAGCCAGTACTTGGTAGTGGTGTTGTCCTTCAGAACGTGTTCAAAGGTGATGTCTTTCAGCTGATCAAGAAGGCACTGCCTGAGGACTTCCCGTGCCCTTGGATTATAGGAAAGGCAAAGGTAACAATGGGCCATATGTTTCAGCAGCCTGCACAAGGCTCCTTGGAAAGTTGCAAGATCATTTTACCCAGTATCATTGCAACAATAGAAAATCGCTCATAAGTCTGACAAATATATGTCAATCCTGTATCGTCTAATTAATAGGATCTTCTGTAGAATAAAAGTAGCAACCATTTTGGAAAACTCACTGCCAGACTCCATGATGCGCAAACACAAAGATAATTTCAGTTGTTAGTAGGAAATTGATAACTACTTGTTCATATGTTTCACAAGAGCCCCAATTACTCCAAGACTTGTGAGTCACAGATATTCAACGGGATGAATCTTGCTGACAGGGTGCAAGAAGGGATACAAGAAGAGAGGGATATGTGCAGCAAGGAAAGCTGACCAGGTTTCTGGATGTGATGCAACATGGTGCAAAAGTGCCAGAGCTTTGCATACTCTTTTGGATTGATGACCTCTCAAAGTTGGTGGATTTATGGATGGGTAGATATTTACAATTTTCTGTAACATAGCTGCAATTGTGCCAAATGGGCGCATAATATTGGGGCAACCTGTCCAAGACCGAGTGGCTGTGGTTTCCGGCACCCTGGTACAGCCAGGTAAGTCCAACACTGGCCATTGGGGGCGAACAACTAGCCCTCGTGGAGAGGGCGCGTAACTTGGGTGTCCTCCTGGATTCCCGGCTGACCATGGAGGACCATGTGATGGCCGTGGCTAGGGGGGCGTTTTATCAGGTACGCCTGATACGCCAGTTGCGCCCCTTACTGGACCGGGGAGCCCTTCGCACAGTCACTCAGGCATTTATTTTATTTATTTATTTATTTTTCATATTTATAACCCGCTCCCATCTCACAACAAGGGACTCGGGGCGGCGAACATAGAATTAAATCAATAAATACAAAATACAATACATAGATATTAGATGCCTGTGTTGTAACCGTTTTTAAAACCCTCGTTTATAATTGGCGGTGCTGGGGTTACGCAAGGCCGGCTAGTTGGAAGAAGTGAGTCTTAAGACATTTGCGGAAGAGGCGGAGGTCAGTAATGGTGCGGATTTCAGGGGGCAGGTCGTTCCAAAGGGCCGGCCCTGCCACAGAGAAGGCCCTCCCCCTGGGCGCCGACAGTCGACATTGCCCGACCGACGGCACCCTGAGGAGGCCCTCTCTGTGGGAGCGTGTCGGTCCCAGGGATGTATGGGGCAGGAGACGGTCTTGCAGATAGCTAGGTCCCGAGCCATGGAGCGTTTTGAAGATGGTCGTTAGGACCTTGAAGCGCACCCGAAAGACCACAGGAAGCCAGTGGAGCTCGCGTAGGACAGGTGTTATATGGGAGTGTTTAGGCGCTCCCGTAATTATCCGTGCGGCCGCGTTCTGGACTAACTGTAGTCTTCGGGTGCACTTCAAGGGAAGCCCCATGTAGAGAGCATTGCAATAGTCAAGTCGAGATGTGACGAGTGCTTGAGTGACTGTGCGTAAGGCTCCCCGATCCAGTAAGGGACGCAATTGGCGCATCAGGCGTACCTGATGGAATGCCCCCCTGGCCACGGCCGCCACCTGGTCTTCCATAGTCAGCCGGGAGTCCAGGAGGACACCTAGATTGCGTGCCTTCTCAACAGGGGCTGGTGTTTCGCCCCCAATGACCAGAGTTGGAATAATCTGGCTGAAACGGGGTGCCGGAAGCCACAGCCACTCAGTCTTGGACGGGTTGAGCCTGAGTTTGTTACTACCCATCCAGATCCGTACAGCCTCCAAGCACCGGGACATAACCTCGACGGCATCATTGGGGTGGTCCGGGGTGGATATGTACAGCTGGGTATCATCAGCGTACAGATGATATCCCACCCCGAAACCACGGATGATCTCACCCAGCGGCTTCATATATATGTTGAACAGCAGGGGCGAGAGGACCGACCCCTGAGGGACCCCACATAAGAGGGATCTAGAAGTCGACCTCTTCCCCCCCGTCAACACATATTGTGACCGACCAGAGAGGTAGGACGAGAACCACCGTAAAACGGTGCCTCTCAGCCCCAACCCCCCCAGTCGGCGTAATAGGATACCATGGTCGATGGTATCAAAAGCCGCTGAAAGGTCTAATAGGACCAGGATAGAGGAAAATCCTCTATCTCGTGCCCTCCAGAGATCATCGACCAATGCGACCAATGCCGTCTCGGTACTGTGCCCGGGTCGGAAGCCGGACTGGCGCGAATCTAGATAGTCAACTTCATCCAAATGTCGTGGAAACTGTTGGGCCACCACACTCTCAACAACCTTCACTAGAAAGTGGAGGTTGGAGACGGGACGATAGTTTTCTAATAATGCCGGATCCAGGGACGGCTTCTTGAGGAGGGGCCTCACCACCGCCTCTTTCAAGACGGTAGGTAAGGACCCCTCACTCAGAGATGCGTTGACAATGCCCTGAAGCCAGCCTCGTGTCGTCTCCCAGGATTCCAGTACAAGCCAGGAGGGACACGGATCCAGTAAACATGTGGTGGCCCTGAGTCTCTTTGACAGCTTGTCCATATCTTTGATAGTAACAAAGTCAAACTCCTCCCACAATGGTGTCTCAAGAGCTGCTTTGGCACTCTCGACAGGGCTATTGACAATGGAGGGTAACTCGCTTCGAATCCGAGTGATTTTCTCCTGCAGATAAATCCAAAATTCCTCTGCTCGACCCTGTAAAGAGGCTTCCCGCGGCCTCTGTTGGAGGAGGGAGCGGGTTACCTTAAACAGGGCGGCAGGGCGGTTTTCTGCGGATGCAATAAGTGTGGCACAATATTCACGTTTGGCCAGCCTTATTGCCACTAAATAAGTCCTAATGTGGTCTCTTATTAGTGTTCGGTCGGATTCAGAGCGAGATGATCTCCATCTGCTCTCTAGGCGTCTCTTGTGGCGTTTCATCCCCCTGAGCTCCTCGGTGAACCAAGGGGCCCAGGTGGTTCATCGCCGCAAGAGAGGCCGCAAGGGCGCGACTCGGTCCAAGGCCCCGGCGGCCGCACTTAACCATGCAGTCACTAGGTCCTCAGCCGAGTCGCGGAGCAAGTCCGCAGGAATTGGCCCAAGCTCCTTCTGGAACCTTAACGGGTCCATCAGGAGCCTGGGGCGGAACCATATAGGAATGTTTGGTTCCGCCTCCTCACAGTGAGGTGTGGCGGTCGGAAAGTCGAGCCGAAGGAGAGCGTGATCTGTCCATGACAGGGGTGTGATGACTAAATCCCCTACTCCCAGATCACTACTCCACTGACCCGAGACGAAGATGAGATCCAAAGTGTGTCCGCCCTCATGAGTAGGGCCTAGAACTACCTGAGTCAGGTCCATGGCTGTCATGGAAACCATGAACTCCCGAGCTATACCAGAGGTCTCACCTGCAGATGGCAGGTTAAAATCCCCCATGACTACAAGTCTGGGGGTTTCAACCGCAACCCCGGCTATAACCTCAAGCAGTGCGGGCAGGGCTGTTGTTGTATAGCGAGGAGCCAGGTATACAACTAACACGCCCAACTGCCTCCCTAGGCCCCACTTCACAAGGAGGGACTCACACCCGGTCGTCTGAGGGACTGTGGTCTCCTTTGGCTCAAGACCTTCCCTAACCATGATCGCCACTCCCCCACCCCTCCCTAAGGCCCTGGGCTGATGGAAGGCTCGGTATCCTGGTGGGCACATTTCTATGAGGGGATGTCCTCCCTCGTGGCCCAACCAGGTTTCCGTAATGCCAATCAGGTCCGGGTCCCCCTCCAACACAAGGTCATGTAAGAGAGGGGCTTTTTGTACCACGGACCTGGCGTTGCATAGCATCAGTCCAAGGCCCCGGGTCTGCGGTTCTTGCTCACCTAGTCTGCGATGAAGGAAAGGGGAGTTGGAGCGCGTGATCACCTGTAACCATCGGCCACGACGCTCCAACTGATGGTGTCCATCCCCCCTTCTACCGTCCCTGCCCCTGCCCCTCCCCAAGACCGTATTGATGGCAAATACCCTGGTGGGACCGACCCTCCCTCCATCCCCCTTCGTCTTTTCATTTCATTTTTGCATTAGTGACATCCCGGCTGGACTACTGCAACGCTCTCTACATGGGGCTCCCCTTGAGGTGCACTCGAAGGTTGCAGTTAGTCCAGAATGCGGCCGCGCGGGTGATTATGGGTGCCTCAAGGCAATCCCACATAACACCTCTCCTGCGCGAGCTGCACTGGCTACCTATGGCCTTTTGGGTGCGCTTCAAGGTGCTGATGACCATCTTCAAAGCGCTCCATGGCTCGGGACCTAGCTATATACGCGACATCCCTTCGACCGATCCGCTTCCACAGAGAGGGCCTTCTCCGGGTACTGTCGGCCGGGCAATGCCAGTTGGCGACGCCCAGGGGAAGAGCCTTCTCTGTGGCGGGCCCCGTCCTCTGAAACGACCTACCCCCCGATCAACGCATCATCCGGGACCTCCGCCTTTCCACCAACGTCTTAAAACTTATTTATTCCAACAAGCCGGCCTAGCATAACCCCCGTTTCTGACTTTTATAGAGAAAATTTTAAATTGTAGAGTTTTATTAGTTTTAGCACAGGGATAGTTTAATAGTTTTTAATAATTAGGTATTTTTGTATTTTTGTATGGTTTTAATAATGCCTGTGCGCCGCCCTGGGTCCTTTTTTAGGAGAAGGGCGGGGTATAAATTTAAATAAAAAATAAATAAAAAAGATCAGGGACAGACTCTCATTTTTTTACTTAGCTCCAGTAGTGCATTCTTACAAGTTTTAGGACAGGATAGTTCATTAATCCATTGATATATCATCTCCTGATCAACCTTGGCAAGTGCTGTTGGCTCTGACACAGCCATGGCCAAATTGTGCATAGTCAGGACTTCTTTGAGCTTAGGAGGCTGCTTCAACTTCATTTGTCACCATCATGGATCCGAGCGCAAGCCACTGCCTCTTCAAAAGCAATTTTTTTCTGTTTCCCAATCCTAACCCCCTTGACTAGTCCACCAGCAGCCAATGTGATGCCGAGAAAATGTTTTAAGAATGTTGATGTGCTAGGCACATAGCAGTTCACACTCCAGGCCCCTGGAACTTGGTGGAAAACAGCTGAGAAGGAGTCCGTCCCATCTCAAAGACAGCCAACCTCCCTAATTCTCAAGTGTACAGCAGAAGTGGAAACATTTCAAGATTGCCAACTCACGTTTAACCTAACATAATGGGAGGACACCAGTTCTACTATTAAATACATTTATCTCCATGGTGCTTTTGACTCAGCCACTTGTTGCAGGAGCCCTGGGATTTTCCCTTGCTGCTGCTTAGCAAAGGCACAAATTGGGCAACTTGCCACATAGCTTTCAAGTCCTCTTTTAAGAACGGACACCAAACTGTCTCTTAATTAGATGCAGCTTCTTTACAAAGCCAAAACATCCCACAGTTTTTGAATCATGGCTTTTATCCAGAATTAGTAATCTTTGACTTTCTTCCCCCCACCCAAGTTAGTCCATCCTATATGGAGCATTTATTTTTTGTGACTTTGAAAACCACTTGTCCTCCTGCAGTGAGGCTTTAAGAGCCACTGTTACATTATTGTCTATCTGAGGCTTTTCTCTCGCTTGTGTTCTGGTTTAAATTGGGGCGGTCAGCTGCCATGATGGGATTAATGGCTTGATCATATCTGACAGTGTATATATAGAGGCATTCATGACAGAGCATCAGTCAGGAAATTCTTTCTCACCCCCCACCTCAAAAGGCACTTTGTTTCTTTCTAGGAAGAGAGGGTCCAGCGTAAGCCTCTTGCCCATCACTGCCCATCTCTGTTTAGTCTCTGACAATTTTTTAGAAGTATAAATGCAAGGCTGTAAGTTCCCTTGTTTATTTCGCTGCAAAAGCATGGCACCTACTGCCACATTGCTAGTATCTGCCTAAATGATAAATGGGGTGGGTGAACCTGAGTATTTTAGGACAGGTTCGGCTGCAAATATGCGTTTTGAGTTTTTCAAATGTTGCCTGACATTCCATACAAATAGTCCTCAGCTTATGACTACAATTGAGCCCCAAATTTATGTTGTTAAATGAGAAATGTATTGTGAGTTTTACCCCATTTTACAACTTTTCTTGCCACAATTATTAAATGAATCACTGCAGTTGTTAAACAGTTGTTCAGTGAATTTGGTTCCCTCATTGACTTTGCTTGTCAGAAGTCACAAAAAAGCATCACATGATGCTGAGACACTGCAACCATCATAAATGTGAGTCAGTTGGCAAGCATCTAAATGTAAATCACATGACCATGGGGATGCTGCAACTGTCATGTGCGAAAAATGATTATAATTCATTTTTTCAGTGCCATTGTAGGTTTGAATCGTTACTAAGTGAACTTGCACTTGGAAAGTTTGGTGTATAATTAGCTTTTAGCTTTTTTAAAACCACTCTCACCAACTTCACATGCTCAGCTTTTGTCTCTGTGTAAATCCATATGTCATCTAAATACACCAACACTCCTTGGTATAGATGCTTGTGTAGCATCTCATTAATCAGTTGCATGAAAACAACTGGAGCACCTTGGAGGCCAAAAGGGAGGACCTTAAATTGGAAGTACCCTAATGTTGAAAGTTGTCTTCCACTCATCCCCTTCTTTATCCTCATCCGATAGTATGTGTCCTGTAGGTCCAATTTAGTAAAAAATCTTGCCTGTAACCAGGTAGGCCAGAATATCTTTCATTAGGAATAAGGAGTAAACGTTTCACACACACATACACCATTTAACCCTCTATAATCTATGCACAAGTGAAGTGATCCATCTTTCTTCTCCCTAAATAGGACAGGTCTGGCTACTGAGTGACATTCTTAACAATGAATGCACACAATTCTTCTAGCTTCCTCAAAGTCATTGAGTGGTGCTTTGGCTTAGGTAGCTTGGCCCCCTGCAAAATATGCATAGCACAGTCCATTGGTCAATGAGGTAGAAGCTCATCTGATCCCTTTTCACTGAACACTTCTTTCAGATCCAAATACTCTGGGGATAAATCCAAGGTCCTTCCCCTGTTCATGTGCTGTGGTCCCAGTCTTATACCTTGATTAAGCAGTTGCCTGAATTTTCTCTGGGTCACACACTGGCCAGGTCCATCAGGTTTTTAACAGCCCCCTTCTCCAATTTACATATGGGCTACACTTCTTGAACCAGGCTAATCCCAGTATCAAATCTCATTCCATCCTGGGAGCACTACAAAGCTTAGAATCTCGACATGAGCCCCCATCCGCATTTCTACTGGCTCAGTGATGAATGTTGCTGGGATGTCCCCTGCAGTGGATCCATCCATCTCTCAAAATGCCACTGGGACCTGGAACCTTCAGTTGTTTCAATTCAGATTCTAGGGCCAGGCTCACCAGGCACCTGGGGCAGCCTGAGTCTAAGAGAGCTGGTAAACTAGCTAACAGGAGTTAATTGTACTTATATTGGTGTGATGTATATAATTGAATAAAAGTTCTAATGTAGTTTTTGGTTCTGAGTTTAAAATTAAGGTTTCTTTTTCCTCCCTTTATAATATTTGAGTAATTTTTAAAGTTTGTAAAATATCAAAATTAAAAAAAGTGTTTTCTCCATTTAGGATTAAAATAATGAAATAATATAGGGAATTCTCTTAATATAAATTATGGTAAAGAGCAGTGAGTAAATGGAAGCATATATTATTCCCCACACCAAGAGGCAGAGATGGCCAAATTGATTATTTTATCCAAAGAAGAGAATATATTTAACTTTGTTTCTATTTGGAAATTAGTTCTAGATTTTGTGCTTGCAATTAATTTTTTTTATTTTATTTTATGTTTGCTAATTAGATAGATTTGTTGTTATAGAAATGGCTAGTATATATTGTTGTGTAAAAGTAAAAACTTGAGGTTGTAATGTTATCTACTACTGTGCTTAAAGAGTTTGAGGTTGGTGACTTTCTCTTTGCTTTTCCTTCTTTACACCATTTTTTCTCTTTTCCCTCCTCCCCCTAGTTTTCTATTACTTTTTTGAATTTTTTTTGTATTTTATATTTTGATAAATTAATAAAAAATTGAAATAGAAGAAATCTGCGTATTCAAGACACTTAACTTATTTGTGGAAAAAAACATGTAGCATTCTCCCCTCAATTCAGGGATATAGCATGTATACATTTTAAAAACTTTTACCCAAAAAGATAACAGTAACATTTTTCCTTTTAAAAATGAAGAAAACCTTGTTTTATCTTTCACTTGAAATGCTTTTTTTCTTGTCATTGTGCTTAAAAGATTCACAGAAAGCTTTTGGGAACTTTTTAAACAGAATTTCTCTGTAATCTCTTTCTGCCTTTCTTCTGATATAGGTGTGGGCATTGTAAAAGATTAGCTCCAGAATATGAAAAAGCAGCTAAGGAGCTTAGCAAGCGTATTCCTCCTATCCCTTTAGCAAAAGTTGACGCTATTGCTGAAACAGAACTTGCAAAGAGATTTGATGTGTCTGGATACCCTTATCTTAAGATCTTCCGCAAGGGCAAACCTTTTGTCTACAATGGGCCAAGAGAAAAATATGGTATGGTGAACTTCGTTTTTTCAATCATAAAAGAATACTAAGTGGATGCTTTTCTAGACAATAATAAGATACTATTTTTGTTTTCAGGGATTGTTGATTACATGATAGAACAGAGTGGCCCTCCATCCAAACAAATACAGGCCATTAAACAAGTACAAGAATTTCTGAAAGATGGAGATGATGTTATTATTATTGGTGTTTTTAAAGAAAGCCAAGACCCAGCCTATCATCTCTATCAAGATGCAGGTACATTTTTTTTTTATTACTAGCTATACACGGCCACGCGTTGCTGTGGCCCAGTCTGGTTAAATGGCCAACCAATCTGTGTGTAGATCTACACCTGCACACATACACACAACCACCATATAAGCCCCAACCTACCTACCTATCTATCCCTCTACCTACCTACCTACTGTATTTCTTTCTCCCTCTTATCTACCTACCTACCTACTGTATTTCCCCCTCTTTCTCTATTCCTCTACCTACCTACCTACCTACCTACCTACCTACCTACCTACTGTATTTATCACTATCTATCTATACACCTACCTACCTACCTACCTACCTATGGTATTTCTCCCTCTCTGTCTATCCCTCTACTTACCTACCTATTGTATTTCTTGCTTTCTCCCTCTATCTACCTACTGTATTTTTCCCTCTCTATCTATACCCCTATCTACCTAGCTGCCTACCTACCTACTACATTTCTCCCTCTCTGTCTATCCCTCTACCTACCACCCTACTGTATTTCTCCCTATCTATCTATCCCTCTACCTACCTAGCTACTGTATTTCTTTCTTTCTACCTCTATCTACCTACCTACCTACCTACTGTATTTCCCCCTCTCTATCCCTCTACCTACCTACCTACTATATTTCTCCCTCTTTCTCTATTCCTCTACCTACCTACCTACCGTATTTCTCGCTATCTATCTATACACCTACCTACCTACCTACGGTATTTCTCCCTCTCTGTCTATCCCTCTACTTACCTACCTATTGTATTTGTCCCTCTACCTACCTACCTACCGTATTTCTCCCTCTCTATCCCCCTATCTACCCACCTGCCTACCTACTGTATTTCTCCCTCTCTGTCTATCCCTCTCCCTACCTATCTACTGTATTTCTCCCTATCTATCTATCCATCCCCCTACCTACCTACCTACCTACCCCATTTCTCCCTATCTATCCACCTACCTATCTACTATATTTCTTCCTTTCTCCCTCTACACTACCTACCTACCTAACTACCTACCGTCTTTCTTTCTTTCTTTCTTTCTTTCTTTCTTTCTTTCTTTCTTTCTTTCTTTCTTTCTTTCTTTCTTTCTTTCTTTCTTTCTTTCTTTCTTCCTTTGTATCTATCTATCTATCTATCTACCTACCTATCAACCTACCTACCTACCTACCTACCTACCTACCTACCTACCTTATTTCTCCCTCTCTATCTATCCCTTGGGGGTCATCTAGTCCAACTCCCTGCCTTGGCAGGAAGCCCTACACCCATGATGGCGAACCTATGGCACGGGTGCCACAGGTGGCACACGGAACCATTTCTTAGGCCACGCGAGGCATTGCCCTGTCAGCTTCAGTGTGTATGTGTGCCCTGGCCAGCTGATTTAGGCCTTCTTTTGAGGCTGTTTTTTGCCCTCTGGAGGTGGGGGAAGGCTGTTTTCACCCTCCCCAGGCTCCTATAAAGCCTCTGGAGCCTGGGGATGACGTAAAAAGCATGCCAAATGCAAGGGGTCATGCACATAGCATTATGGATGTGGCACACCTGTGCACATCACCCCTGCACTCCCCCTGCTTTTGGCACGCGAGCCAAAAAAGGTTAGCCATCACTGCCCCATACCATTTCAGACAAATGGCTATCCAACATCTTCTTTTTTTTTTCTTTTTTTTTTTTATTGAAAAAGTTTTATTGGTTTTACATTTTTTAACAGGATAGGGTAATGGTTACAAAGAAATTTTGAGAGCATTCACGTCAGAGTCGTCGGACCTTCCGAGACCTCAAAATACACATTAAAAAAAGTTAACATAGAAAACATTTTCAATACCACTACAAGATGGAAGCAAGTACATTTACCTAAATTCTCCCTTCCATGCTGTCAGACATTTACAAAAAGTCCGGATAGAAATATTATACAAAATTGTTCAAGAAAAATCAAGGCAAAGTTATTTTTTTGATCTAAGTCTTTTGGCTATTGTATCTTCTTTCTCTCCTCCCTGGCCCCCCGCGGGCGGGGCCGTGACCCCCTCCGTCCCCCCTGGATCTTCCCCCAGGGCAGAGGAATGTTTTTTAAGAAAGGCTTCCGCCTCAGCAACTGTTTTAATCCTCACTCTTCCTCCTTCCCAGAACACCAGCATCCCTTCAGGTGTCATCCACTTGAACCAAATCCCGTGATCAAACAAGGTTTTAGACAAGAAGGAAAATTTCCTTCTTGAATCTCTAATTTTTCTAGGGATCTGCTTCAAGATAGTGACCATTTCTCGTTGATAAATTAAAGGTTTCTCTCTCTGCGCTTTCAGGATTTCCTCTCTGGTTGACCTTCTAACAAATTTCACATGTATCTCTCTAGGCACTTCATTCATCTTGGCATATGCAGAATTAATTCTATAGGCTAGGTCAATGTCCCCCCTGATCTCATCTTTGGGTTTTTGTAAATAGTCTGCTAAAATTGTACTCATAAGATCAGGTAGGCATTCACCAGATTCCTCAAGAACATTCTGAAATCTCAAAAAATATGTCATTCTTTCCATATCTATCCTAGACACATGCCCATTTATTTCCCCCACCTCATTAGAAACATTTTTAATCTCTCCCTTAGCCCCCTCCAGCCCCCCCTCCAATTCCTCGGTCTTCTGTGTATTCTCCAACACTTGCTTCCGGGTATCCAATAGTTCCTTTTTAAAAGTACTATTTTCAGCCCTCTGGGCCTTTATTTCTGATATCAAAGTTTGCATAGAGGTTTCAAGAGAAGCCATCCTTTGTTCCAAATTTACAAGTGCTGCTTCTTGTGCCATGGTTAAAAGTTAGAGTCACTGCCACCAAGATGGCGTTTTCCGGGTGGGGCTGGTGGGGCAGATCAGGAGCTCAGTTCAATTCAGGGCTGTGAAGTTGCAAACAATTCAGAAACCAAAAGAGACACAATTTCCCAAATCAGCAAATAGTAATAACGAAGGTATTCCAGAGAAGTCACAAATCCATCAAAAGAAAAAAAATTTCAAAAATCCAGAGAGAGTCCTGCTTTCAAAGAGACGCTGGAAATTTTCCTTAATTGAAATAGTCAGGCAGGGACAAAGAGAAGCCACTTCCACCGCCCATCTAGCCAGAGGGAGAGAGTAGCAAAAAAAAGAATTTTTTAAGCTCAGCCAGACCTAGAAACAATGTTGCAGAAAGTCACAATCCACTTTCCCTTGTTAAAGACCGTCCGGAGTGAAAGTTTCCGCTTTCTCTTTGCAGAGAAACCATCTTAGCGTGCCGCTTAAATCCGAGGGTTTTTTTTTTTAAATTAAACACCCCCCTCCCAGTCCGTTCAGCCTGGCTGGCAGCAAGGAAAAAAAGGTGTTCTTTTAAACTCACTCCCTCTCGCAGCTGAAGCCTCGGCGATCCGCCCGACCTCTCCGTTCAGCCCTCTCCATTAAAGCGAATGGCACCGACAGCCGTTGGAGAAGGAAAAAACCCCCGCTGGCATGTTCCTCTCCTCCTAGGTCGCAGAGAGGAGCGCCCTCCCCACCGCCGTGACGAGGGCCGCTCCCTCTGAGCCGACCCTACGGGAAACCTCCGGTAACCGGAGAGTTTCGCCCCCCTGGGGGGGCAGAAAAGGCAACAAAGCGGCGAGCGAGCCCTAGGCTCGCCCGTCTCCGCTGGAGCCGGATACCGGAAGTCCTATCCAACATCTTCTTGAAGACTTCCAGTGTTGGGGCATTCACAACTTCTGGAGGCAAGCTCTTCCACTGATTAATTGTTCTAACTGTCAGGAAATTTCTCCTCAGTTCTAAGTTGCTTCTCTCCTTCATTAGTTTCCACCCATTGCTTCTTGTTCTGCCCTCAGGTGCTTTAGAGAATAGCTTGACTCCCTCTTCTTTGTGGCAACCTCTGAGATATTGGAAGGCTGCTATCCTGTCTCCCCGTCCCTCTTTTATTAAACTGTATTTCTCCCTGCCTCTCTATTCCCCTATCTACCTACCTACTG